>WBMZ01005635.1:209122-384196 GCA_013400975.1 Atrichornis clamosus
CTTTCCTTTCCTTTCCTTTCCTTTCCTTTCCTTTCCTTTCCTTTCCTTTCCTTTCCTTTCCCCTCTCCTTTTCTCTTCTTTTCCTTAATAAACCTATTCCTTTACTCTGTAAGCTCTGCAGTCAGGCTCTTTTTTATTGCTTATCCAATTTTACCTAGTATAAAGCCACTTACAGCAATACAAAGGTTTTCAGAAGAAAAAATCCTCCTCATTTTCAGATTTACTAGTATTAGTCAAATGAAAGAAATCTGTATCTATATCTCTGTATATCATTTATAAATGTGTAATTTGCATGAATAATTTATCTTTCTGGATAATCTTGGGCTTGTTAATCATACTCACAAGACTTATTCAAAGTCATATAATCTTAAAAGAAATAATGTTCATTGTTTAAGGCAGAAGACTCAGTTAGGGTGCATGAGTTTTCTCTCTTTTTTCACCCTTCATCAACTCATTACAAAATGTTGGTCCAGCCACCTACCCACTCTATGACATTTTTTTCCCAGCAGACAGATATGAATAATGAATTATCTACTTGTTATTCATGATTCCTGTAAGTTTTATTCCCCAAAGCATGAGATTTGACTGAGATAGTAAAAAAAAAAGACACAATGTAAATTGTCATTACTATTAACCATCTATAGATCAAGCAGACCCAACTGAAATTGAATGTCTACCCTTGTCTTTAAAAGACAGTAAGAAAAGAATAAGGAAGCCCAAGGAGTGTGTATCTTTCTCTATTCCCCATCAGTAATGTCTGAACACACTAATCCGATTTAAATCTAATCTGACAGAGGGTGCAAAGATATTTCTTCCTACAGATTTATTGTGAATAGTTACCTGAGCAGAAGAGAGAAAACCTGACATTGTCACCACTACCTGTAGGCTTGGAGGTACACACATACTACTTACTAGACACCAGAGTCTGGACTCTGCATCTTCTTACACACCAGCTCGTTCAACACGAGCCACAAAACCCTCAGAGATCAGGTCATGCTGGTTCTGGGGATCACCAAATTACTAGCTAGTAGCAGGTGCTGGCATGAAATATGGGCAAGGACTGTGTACAGCATATGGCACACAAATGAAGGAGAATCTGGTTTTATTCCAGACTATGAAACCTAGAGAGATCTACTAAGAAAGAAACCCCTGTGCTGATTACTAAGAGGCCAGTACTATTAAGAGGAATAAGGCTATTGGTGTATAACTGAAAATGGGAGTGTTGTCTTTTGTGGTACATACATACTCCAACACTGTGACAATTCTTGTTAGTTCAGCAACAAATTAATTAACATTTTAAAGGGTATTTTGAAGTAGAATAAGATGGGAAACTGATTGTAAAGAAGCAATGCTGACAGAATTAAAACTTCATCTGGAGTCAATAGTGTTAACCAAAAATATGCAAAATCCTAATACCCAGCACTATTTCATATCATTGCCCAGGGCCAACGGGAAAGCTGAAGAGTTCAAAATACATGAGGGCTGGCTGGCTCAAGATAAATACGGCTTTACAGATGCTCCATGGCCTCTAGAGGTATTCCAGTATTCTTCTGTGTTAAAAGTCTGCAAACATACACTCAGTCCTCTTGGAGTATCTATTTGTGGTATAGCCATGGGAAAAGCTGGGAGAATTATTCCCCTTCTGGAATGTTCCTCATACTACTGTTGGTGAACTGGAAAAAAGTTTGCTAAACTTCCAAAGTATGTATTAAATATTTACCCTGGAGGAATATAGAAGCTTTGGGAACTTCTCATCACCATGGGTAAAAGCCTCACACCAGAACAACCACAGATTATTCAAGAAATGCCACTAATTACACATGAAGCAGAAAATGCAGGAGCTGCCACTCGTTAAATCAATTGTGAGGCCAGTCCAGGTCTCCAAGGTGACCAGAAGCAGAGGCCCAAAAGAAGCACGCAACACACACCAACCTATTGTAGCTCCTTCACTGCTGGCCACAGCACGAGCACCTTGTTTTACGCATGGCAGTAATTCCAAAAGGCAGGAGTAAACCCCGTTAAGAATAGAGAAAATGCAGGCATGAGCACATAGAAATATGTGAAACACAATGGCTTCAAAGAAGAGCCAGAGCTGGTTCATTCAGTAATTTGCCTATTTCATGATACTTCCAGGAGTCATACACGTAGAAAATCGCAATGTTGCATCCATAATGATCAAAACTACTAAAACCCCCGACTGTTTATATCCTTTGCAGCATGACCACTGAAGCACAGTACCAAAAGCATAAACTATCACTGAACCATGCTAATTAATTGGCATAAGGCATCACATGGCTATCATGTCATCTAGACATCTACAGGCAACTCTGCTGAAGAAACTGGCTATTTGTTATCACATAATCCTGAAGGAGTTACTCAGAATGACCATTAAGATTAGACATAAAGCCAAACGTATTTTCAGATGACATGTTGATTGGAGCAGGTGATATTTTGTTGCATACCTGTTATGTGCCTAAAACAACAGGGTCTCCATGTGACCTGTGAAGATTTAGCAGTATTAGGATCAGATAAACAAATCAGCATTATATATACATATATCTACAATATATGGGCGGCAACAGGAGTGATGGAGAGCAGCCCTCCATCCTGCACTTCTTGCCTCCTGGGCTGGCAGAACTTGCCTTGAAAAACTTTGCCATGGGGTGGCGACTGTAGCATTTCTGAGAAGAAACATACAAATTCTGTAGGATTCAAACTTTATAAAAAGACAACTTAATAGGTCTATGAAGCACCTCTAACAGGTGCAAAGTCAGAGTAATCAACTTTTGTGTATTTTTTGCCATCTTTCACCAGCATAGTGGTGAGGACCAGCACATAAGTGCAGTCATACCTGGAAAGGTGGTGAGCTGTCAAAGTTGATGCAATACAGTTCAGGCATTGTTTTGCTCTAGAAAGAACATTAAATGTTAATTAAATGATCAGTGTGCACCAGTTTACCCTCAGTAAATTGGTCAAAGCAGCTTTTCATCAGGGACTGAACCTCACCTGGCCTTGTTTTTGAGCAAAATAATGACTGGTGTACAAAGTGAAAAGCAAAATACACAGACAAAGGAAATGTTGTGTCCCTGCCTAGTGTAAGTCTTGAAGTCTGAAAAACACAGAATCTAATTATTGTAGCTGTGCAACTGAAATAATGAGGAGGTTGAGAGGGGGACTGATAAGCAATTAGATGATATGCTAGCAAGCTGGAGGTCTGCAGTCCTCTAAATGCCTGGCAAAAGAGTTCCTGCAGTGTGATGTGCAAACTGAGAGATATTCCATCAGTGCTATTATTATGTGAGTTATGCATCTGATAGTGCTACTGATGACTGGAGATTGTGCACATGCTTAAGGTATCGAAAGAGTAATTAACCAAAGAAAACATGTATTGTCTTCCCATGGAAGAAAGTGATAGCCAATGAAAGTATGATAGAGAAATCCAGGATCTCATAAAATACATGCAATAAAGTGGTGTAGTTTGGATCCTCAGGTATCATGCGGCAGGAGAGTTAATGCCACCGTGTCGCTGCTTAATGAATGAAAGACTAGCATTACACTTGCTGCTTGCCATCCTACTGTAATAAGAGAAGCTCCAGTAATTCATCTAGAAACTGAACTGTGCATCTTAGGGAAGCCAAGTACAGTTTCAGGAAGAGCTTGTTACTTCCTAGAATGGTGGTTTGATGTTCATTGGGGTTCCAATCCCAGGAAAGCTGGCAAAAAGAGATCCACGAGGGAGGCAGCCACTGGAAGATGGCAATACTCCCATTTTGACTTCAGAATACATGCAAGTAGATCACAATGATGTAGTAAGATCACTCCTGAAATAATCAGCACTTGGTGTCTGTCATTTCTGGATATCTCAGTCACTGTCTGCACACTCTTCTGCAATGTGTGCTGCTGAATCATGCAGTGCTCAGCAGGGTGCACTGAAAATTAAACATCTCCCACTCCTCCTCACCAAGAATTCAGGAGAATGTGCATCTGAAAACACTGCTGAAAAGTATACAAACTTGACATAGCAGCTATGAGGAGTGATTGCTCCTCTCTTGATCCCAGCTGATTGCCACAAAGCTAAAAAAATCTCCAGCAATAAAAAAGCAGTTATATTCGCCATGAGGAAACTTATTATAAAAAAGTGTTTCCTTTACATGAATCCTGATTTATAAGCAGATTGCTGAATACCTCACTGACATTCATCTGGCCATCTTGCCTGTGTTTTACAGATATTGACACAGTAGCCTTTCCACACCAATGAGAAGTAACACCTAACTAGAAGTATGTCCCATTTATTTATAGGAGAGGAAATATTAATGTGTTAGGAAGATATTCTGGCTGATAAGCACAACATGAAATTCTATCATGTGAAACTCAGGGTTAGAATAAAAGGAACTTGCATCCTGTGCAATTAACATCCGAGCAGAAATTAATCAACTGATCAGGTAGCCAACCATTAATGTGTGAATATGACCCTGCATCACAAGTAGAGGATGCCCCCTTACACATCCAGCTGGTTAGTGACACACCAACAGAACCCTTCCCATCTTGTCATCTATCATCTTATTCAGAAACACATCTTCCTGTGCTTACAGGTATGAATATCTGACTCAGACACATATCCTTTGACATCAATTCAGTTGTGCAAGAGTCGTAACTTTTCTTCCTTTCCCCCATTCCACAGCTGAAGCCCAGAGGCAGTTCCATCATGCAACAACTGTCCAGCACATGAAAGAAGGGAGTCAATGCACGTTCCTAGCGCGAGCTGCTAATAAAAGCGACAGAGCACTGAGGGCTTGGAAGCACAGATACAGCATTAGCTCAGTTGGTTACAGTATGGTGCCAATAATGCCAAGGTCATGGGCCATTCACTTACGAGTTGGACTCAATGATCCTTCCAACTTGGAGTATTCTGTGAGTCTGTGTGTGATTTTTTACATTCCGTGTATGAGACTGTTGTACTGATGCATCCAATGCTGAGAAATTCATCAGCACAGTGATTCAAGAAAAGGAAACCATTCCAAAAGTAGTGGTCACCTTAGCAATTCCATCTTCCAGAAAATTCATCAGCACAGGCAGAATGAAGGTATATCACACAAGATCAGGCAGCCAGAAAGAGTGAACAGGCTGTCTGATCCTCTCAGAGAAAAGATGTCTCAGTGTGGAAGACTCAAACTTCATCATAAAGGCCGTGATGGGTAAGTATGAAATCTGGTTTGTCAGCAACAGTAAAACATCTTCTGTGACAGAAATAGAAAAATGAGCTTTCAGGAAAAGCAGTTAATAAAATAATTCCCATAAGACACTGGGTAGCATCTAGCATCAAGAAAACCTTCTTATAAAAAAAACTGGGATGGAATTTTTTTATGGAAGAATATTCATAGGTGATGAACCCGCACATGAACTTGATGGGAAAAAAAGGTAGGAGGTGCTATTGAGCCCTGAAATACAGAAGGGAAATCTGAGAGTTCTGTAAGGTGCCATTAAACATCCCATAACCATTCTCATTCTTTGATATTTAATAAATATGTTTTCACAGTTTTTTAAAAATAATGACCCTAATTTTCTGCAGCCTTGTGCCCAGTGAGTGTAATCTGGGTGAAGATGAGCTATATCTGCTTTGTTCAGTGTGGCAATGGCTCCACAAAGTGCACAACAGGAGAGAGTCAGGGCTTTCTGTGATGTGGGAGCAGCACTGGGTGCCTCCAGTTTACATCTTCTATAATGAAATGTATCCCTGTCTGAAGGCTCAGCTCTGTCAGCCAACTGGCAGTAAGACAAGCTGTATATATAAAACGGGAGCAGAGGTTTCAGGTGAAATTTGTGCAGGGCAGCCCAGGTGAATTACACCCTCTGGGATGTTCACACAGCTGTGGATTTCTAGTTCCAAGCACCAGGCTGAGCTCTTACAAAACTCTGAAGAAGCAATTAAAGTTTGAAGGCATAAAATTCAACATGCCAAGTAGATGACAAAGGAAGAGGAAGAGAATAAAGGCAGCACTTGGACAAAACTCTGCTGTTTGGAAATATGCATTCACCTGTTAAAACCATCCATGCGGTACCTGCATAGGAAGGGTTGCTTAACCCCCAGCAAGTACCTGTTGCTGACTATAACCATAAGTGCATCAGTAGGAGTTCAAAAAACCCTCCTTTTTATTTCGTTTTCCTGCTCTCCATTTCTCTCCCTCTCTCTCTCTCTCTCTCTCTCTTAAGAGTTTAATGGAAAGCCACAGCCAGCCTTTCCCTGGTCTTACAGAATGGATCAATCTCTTATCCTGCTCCTTACCATCTTCCATGCATATGTAGCAACACTCACATATTCTCAGTAACTTCAGCCTGGTAATATTCAGCATTTGCATAGAAGGTCTTTGCTGCTCCTAAATGAGATAGAAGACAACTCCAGTGGGATGATTTAGACCTGTTTATTGGGTTAATGAGTTAGGTTGGTTTTAGACATACAGATTTAGATTTGTTTTCTAGATAGGAATAAGTAACAAGCCATTTTTAGTTCAAAAAATGCAAACCATCAGCGCTGTCTTGTGTTGTGACAGCAAAAGACTACAGAGTTCTCCTGACAACCTCTCAATTTTTTAGTCTCTACTTATGCCTTGCTCTGTTTACTGTTGCTGAAGAGAAATGCATAATATTTGGGCATAAAAGTACAAAATTTCTCCTTTAGGAGATGAAGTTATTTTGGATAGAATGGGCTAATACAGTTCATCTGTACGATACATAGCTCACCTTTACAATTGTATCCAAGACAGAAAACATCCTGAAAAAATAGCTTTAAATAAACAAAGAAACAAACAAAATCCTCCAATATGGAGGTCCAGGAAAGCACATGCTTTAGCATATGTTAGTCAAGATATTGAACTACATATGCTCATCTACTGCCAAATTCTGAGTTTCTTAAATGCACAAGAGCCATAATAACTATTCAGGTCTGCTGTGATCTGTCTTATGCATCTCCTCTCAAAAATTCCCGCTTCAAAATAAACGACTGCATTTATAACTCTTTTACATAATTTGCAAAGAGGAAAGGCTAAAAAAAATCTTCCTGGGATTTAGACTTCTGCATCAATTTCACCAGACAAAAAACAGTGAAATTTGCTTAGACAAAATGAATATTTTTAATGAAAATTGATTACTAACTCCAGTGAGAAGAATATGCAAACATTTTTGCATTAGAATTCTGATATATTTGTTTCACAGGTTTGAGGTTTCATTTTGATTTTTAGTTGATTGATTTTGCATGGTTTTATCACATACATACTTTTTAATAATTTCAGAGAAGGTCAGGAACAAGCAATGTGAACTGATGGACTCATGGTCTGATACTTGTGACATAAAACCTATCAATAGAATAATTTAAATATGTAGTATTTTTATCAAATGACTTTTAAAATAAATCATACAATAAATAGAGACTTTTTGATTTCAAAAACAAAAGAAGTATCACTTAAGATGTGTCAAAATAAATAAAACAATATTTCAACTAATCATTAGTCGTGATGTACAGAGTATATTCTTAGATGCAGCTTTACGTTCTCAGCTCTTGCTTCAAATCTTCTGCCTTCCAGCATGTAGTCCTCTGTCAGAGAAGAGGGCTAAGGTGGATAGATGGCTTCACCCAGGCAGGAAGGATATAATTCACACATTATCCTTTATCATCTTATAGATGTCAAATCTATATTTTCATATTGCAAGTATAATGTTAGGTAAACAATTTAAACTAAATACTAGAAAGGAGTCTCTTTTGAAAGAGGGTTTGATACCAACAGACCTTTAATAGCTCTTGCAATCAGTATTTTGTGAGCTGGAAATACACATGCAGATGTTTCCAAGTGTTGGCTTGATTTGCAGTCTGAAAAATTCCAGGATTCAAATGCAAAATATCCTCCCAAATAATTATGTTATCTCCCACTTTATCCTATTTACCTTGCATATTACTCCCCCATTTGTACTTTTTCCCCTACATGCCCACTGCACCTTTACCTTTGCTTTTCCAACCTATTTTGCTAGATTCAAATATGAATGTATCCCACATTCCTATGCCTACCCTTGTGGTCAGCCTGCAGCAACTGAGGCTTGCACCTCCCACCACGACACCATTTGACTGTTCTGAAAGTGGCATCGGCCTTGGGCCTGATATTTTACCTTCTGTGTCAGGAGCTGGCACATGCCTTTATGGTCATGCTCACAAACTTGGCAGATTTACCTGCCTTCAACAGAAAAGAGCAGAGCTGGCTGCGACCAGCTTCTACAAGAAAGCAGCTGATCCGCTTTCCTCTGACAGTTTGATTGACAACAATCTAGGAACCTTCCCAAAAATTAAATAAAAAATAGTTTTTCAGCCAGCAGAAATCAAGCGGATGTGGCTACGAGCAATGTGATCTAGTTGAAGATGTCCCTGCTCATTGCAGAGGGGTTGGACTAGATGGACCTTTAAGGTCCCTTCCAACCCAGACTGTTTGATGGCTCTGTGATTCCAAATAACTCAGTTATTCACAATATCCTCAGCACCCGGAGCTTCACAGAGGCTCTGCCTAACTGTCACCCCCACCTTCCTCATCAATGCTGCTGTTCTCGAAAGCCAGAGAAAGCTACTCTCAGCCCCAGCAATAAACACAACATAAAAATTAGGATTTTGGTATGTAATTTTAAGAGCTGCTTTATCGGTACATGTGTTTACACACCTCACTGAAAAGCACCAGTAGGTGCTTGAAGAGCAAGATACAGGACTGGACCATATCCCTTCCATCACAAGCCTGCCTCTCCCTTGTCTGCAGAGGAGAAGAATGTACGCTGAGAAAGAAACTGCAAGACTAAGGAGCTGCAGTTGGGACTGGACTTGAGAGCATCAAGGGGGAGGGAAAGTTCCCGCATAACCCCAGGAGTACCCAAGTGCTAATCCAGCATGACATCAGTATTTTTATTATTTGCATTTCTATTTCAGTAAAGGGTAGTGGGTTTTCCTTTTCCCTTAGTCACCATTTCGTGCTGTAGCATGAAAACCTGGAAACCTGGGGCTTCACACATAAACTTTATTTAGATGGGAGTGAAAGGAAGTGAAGGATACTGCCTGGGAGATGAAAGGCGACTGGAGTGGTAATTATATACAGTGACAACCGAAGAACTACATTTTAAACACCACAGCATATTAGTACCACTACCTTCAGCTGAACTACACTATAACTTCATCATATGAGATGAATGCAAGCTTTCCTATCTAGGTATTCCTGTTTTGCAATCCTGCTTTTCCTGAGGCCAGTCTGGATATGAGGAAATCAAGCAAGGGGGAGTCCAAATTCCCAGGCTTCTGGTCTAAGAAGTAATATTTTCATGTTATATTTGTCTGAGAAATCCTGATTTGGAACACGCAAGTAATGAAACGTGCTGCCAGGTGAATTTCTCAGGTCATCTGTCTTCTAAATATTTGAAATAAACATATTTTGATTTTTCCTTTGCTTCTACTTGCAGAACAGCTATTCCTGTGGAAATGTGTCACTCCTGACTTTCCAGCACCGGCTGTCTGAAAAGACCACCAAGGCGTGAAGCCTTCCACTCACCCAGGGTTTGAAAAGCTTTTCTGCTATTTCCTGCAATATATGGAGCTTCTGATACCAGGTTATCACCTAGTTCGTTCTCTGACAAGGGTTTGCGCTGCAAAGTCTCCTGCTCTTCTTCCCCACAGGTCCCACTGCTGCCTGTGTTCTGGAGCTGTCCTGCAAGACACCTCTCCTGTCGCCTCCCTCACCCACCCCTTCCCTGATTTTATTAATGACACCTCAAAAAATGCCCTATACTCACATGCATGTTTAATTCCTCCTCCTTAGACAAGCAAGGCAGCTCGTGAGCGCTCACACTGGCACCCCCCCGCTCTGATTTCTCATCCACTCCATGTTATCACTCCAACACACGGCAGAGATTGAGAAAAGGAAGAAGTGCCTTCCCAAATATTGCTATGCCTGCTTTATAGTTTTGCCTTCCCTGTATCTCCTTGACCATCAGCCTGAGCATCAAGGTGCAATTTAAATGAACTGTTGTCATTTATACACGAGCTGCCATTTAGCTGCTCATTAGGACACAGCTCTAAAAGATTATGAGTCTTTTAGCTTCCCCTAATAACATCTTTCAAAAACAGCAGTGATATTGCTCTAAAAAAACCCTTTTGTACTTCAAATTCTCATCAACTCTATCAGTCCTAAGAGCATTAGCCAAGGTTTGAGCAGTTCATCATCTCTATTACATTCCTTTACATGCTATTGGGCTTGACACTGGATAATAAGGTCTTATTCAGCAATACTTCATTTTTTTGATCTGGTAAATTTACTACAGGCCTTATTCTTTAAGATTTTTTTTTCCCCATCAATTGCCTTCTTTTCTTGTAGCTCACAGCAGCACAGACTTTTGAATTTAAAATAGTAGCGGAAACATTGATCTTTCAGTTATTATACTTCCTGCTCCAGGTTGTCATGACCAAAGGCTCCCTCTCCAATAATGGAAGGATCTTCTGTTTCCTTCAGACTGAGAGCTATAGTACATTGGCACCATTTACTGGATCACAGACATCAGTCGTAGTTCTAGTGTTGGGTCTAAAGTCACCAAAGACAGGAAACTGGCAGTTGGACTGGAAAGATCATGTTTTCCCACTGAGATCCACACCCATGTATGGTCCAATTTAGCAGCGTGAACTTGCCATGACACATGGGTCCCGTCTGGAAAATGTTCATTGGAACCTTTGGAAATGTTTTTTGTTTACCAGTGGCCTGCATTAGGCAGGTGGGCTCATGCTGTGGCCATCACCAGCATTCAGGGTACTAAAGGCAGTTGTTTAGGCTCTGTAAATTAATTTGGTAGAAAAGGACAACATTGGTTTATGTATATGGCTGACATTCACTTCTCCTCTCAAGATAAATAACCCAGTAACTATGCAAAAGACAGTTAACAGCTTCCCTTTGGGTTTTATGGAAAACAACTTATTTTAACATCACCATAATTATGGCAAAATCTTTCCATAAAATGCACACTAGTGTATTTAATAAAGACAGGTCATTTATCTAGCTATTTCTGCAAACTTCAAGTGCTAGCTTCTACGGAGTAAATATATACAGGAACACTGAACCTGGGCAGAGGCATTCATTATTTTTTCTGCTATGAGTCTGCAGTGCCATGTATGTGACCAAGCAGTGACTTTTGGCCTTCTACAGGACACTGTATTAGTTTATCTGATTTTTAAGACCACAGCACCAGCACTAATGTCTGTTTCCCATGTTTCAAGAACGCTAGCTCTCGCAAAGCAGAAGTGGAGCAGAGGCGCCAGGTGTGTGTGCTGAGCAGGAAAGCAGGCAGTGATGTGAGACTGGGATTCAACAGCTTGGCCATGAAGATAAGCGTGTGATCAGTAAAGCATGTGGCTAACAAGAAGCCACACATTTTCAAGTATCATCAGCACTCTTTGATCCATGCATGGCTGGAAGACAAAGTTTAATTAGGTACATATACAAGCAACCATGACAGCTATCACCTCTATACTACAACACTTTACACTGAAAGCAAATTTTGCAATGCAGCCAAGGATTTCTTAACTGAATAACTTCACAGTGCCCTGAACAGCATTAAGAGGAATACCAAGATTAATGTCAGCTAAAAAACACACTTAAAACTTATCCAGGCAGAAGTGGGCCGTTCTCCAGAGGCTTCCACATGCTGAAGCCTTCAGCAGAGGGGATCTTGCCCATGACAGCAAAGGTGTGCGCTCCCTTTCAGTATGCTATGTGCAAGACTGTGCAAATATGGATTAACAGCAAGTTGTGATAATTTAACATTGATTTGTTACTGCATTCACTAAAGTCTTGCTCCTGTTTCCCTGAGATGCTCCGATGGATGCTCCACTACAGCTGGGTAGTAGCTTACTCACTTACAAAGTAATTTTACTGGTGCCTGGCAAACTAACTCAGAGCAAAGGCTGAAATCAGGATATTGCCTTTTCCTGTTTCCCTGATATGGCAGTGTATGTGTCCTGGATTAAAATGCATAGCACACTGATGTTGCTGCACATGGGTAAATATGGAGGGAGTGGTCATACCACCAACACAGGACTGAGGGTGAGCACTGGTATTCTTAACCTGACCCTTGTATCACAGAGATGGGGGCGGGAGAGAAGGGAACTAGGCTTTTGAGGCACCTTCATCCTCTTTCCCTACAGGTATGTTTGAAAGAAAAGGGAAAGTGATTCCACATTGGTTACATGCTAGAATATATGAATGGGGAAGAAAATAATCTAGTACTTATGATTGCTTCCTCTTGTACAGCCAAGAAGTAAAAATACATTTGGAACGGTCCTGCTAAAAAAATAAAGGCAAGTGAATTGCATCTGCTAGGTCAAGCTTCCCATCCCCCATCCCTGAAAATCACCAACCCAAATGTCACTTGTCTGTTGGTTCTCACAGAAGGCAAACCGTATGTTACATTCCCAGTGTCCATACATTTCTGCAGCTTCTAAATAGCTGATTCCCCGAACGGCTGTTGGCCAGATTTTGGTTCTCTTCCAGCAATGAAAGGCAGAGAGGGTAGGAGATGTCCTGCTGCTACTCTCCTTTCATTTAGAAAATGGAGAGGTTGTCTGGCTGCCAACTTGTCAGTGCAAATAAGTCCCCTCTGCAGACCTTATCAGATGAATTCCAATGTGAAAACTTTTTACATATGAATTGCTTTGCAAGGAAGGCTCCACTCTTTTCAGAACAAATAAGGAAAAGAACAAAATAAAGGAAGTGAAAAAGTAAAGAACCTGCACTGAAAGGTCACTTCGAAGGAACAAAAGTCCACATGGCTTCTTTCTCCTGTTCTCTTTCTTTCTTTTTTCACAATTGGCTCTCCAGCATCTACATGCTGCTCCCCTAACTGCAGTGGCTTAGTCACCACTAGTCTCATCAGTGTACGATTAATTACTCCTGTTAATCAGAGCTGAAAGGCAGAAGGAACTACAGTGCCCAGCAGATCAGTAATGGAAAATCTTAACTCTCACCAATGCCAGAAGTCCACTGAGACTAGGTGAGCAAAGACAAGAACAGCTCATATCTATCCAGTTTTCAGCAGCCTAGGCAGAATGGCCAGCTGAAATGTCAGCCTGTAGAAGTAACGCTTATCCTGGAAAATCACCAGCACTGTAAGTGGTAGCCAGGACTGTGGTTATATTAAATCAATATTGTCAGTTACATTATTAAATATTAATCTAAGATATAAAAAAAAAGGGAGCGTTCTTCTGCCTCTGCCAGAGACAGCTTGTGTAACCACACTCAAATCACTTCATTTCAGTTCCTCTCAAATTCCCATCTGTAAAACAGATAATAATATTTTCAACCTCTTTAAGCAAGCTCGTCTCTCTGGGCAGGCTCCCTGGCCACCTCTCACAACACACATCTATATCCTCGCAGAGACTGGCACCTCCAGAAGCCACTGTCATGTTACAGCAGAGACAAAGTGCAGGAGCTCTAGGGTCTCACCAGCTCTTGCTGGTTGCAAAGGGGGAACAGCTTGGGCCTAAAAAGCGGAAGGGTGGATTGGAGTGCTTCAGGTAAACTTTTTGTCTTAAAATCAGCTGACTCTGAAAAGCACTGTCCTCAGCCACCGGAAAGAGGAGTTGAGACACCAAAGTGTTATCAGCTCTCTTTGAGGATTCATAGAGCTGAGAGAATGCACTGCAAAGATGGGTGACAGTAACACAGTTGTCAAAAACAAACCACGCAGGACTACACTTACTTCTCTTGCAGAGAAAGGAGTGCTGTGGGCAGGAGAGAGGCACCAGGTATCACAATTACAGATCATTCCCAAATCACAGCAAGGCTCCTGGCAGCACCACTCTGCTACCTCTGGCCTGTTCCAGCACCTGGGATGGGGGCCAAGGAAGCCAGAGAAGAAGGGAAAGGGGCTACAGTCCATGCTACACTCTCACCCATGTGCAACACACAGACTCGCTTACTTCATGTCTCCTCGTTAATGCCTGAAGAAGACAGACCTTCAAATAGATACTCGAGGTACACAGTCCAGTAACATTTTTTGTGGTAGTTGAATCAGAGCACCTTGAAGCAAGATCAGGCCATTAAATAATGAAACTCAACCACTGTATATATATATAGACATATATATGTCCCAAATGTATAACTTGGACTGCATTACCCTGCCTTTGTCAGAATACAATCATTCTAATTAGGAGTTAAGTGAACCAAATGCTTAAGAACTAATGGGGGGCTGGTGCACCTACGATGAACACGTGTGAAGAGAACAGGTAATGCTGCTGAGCTCCATCTGATGATTTGTCTCTTGTTAGAGAAGTCAATTTGAAATAATAGTGGATCAAAATTAGTGAAAGCACATGTAAACATTTCTGTTATGTGAGCAAAAAGGGGGTTGAAACTGTCTAAGAAAAATGAGGTTAAAATTTCATGTTAAAAACAAGCATGAGAAAAAAATGAGGGAAGGAGAAACCTCAGGAATAATTAACTGGAATAGTTCAGACGAAGGAGGGCAGACCTCAGCTGTGGTTGTACCTAAACTTAAGCTTGAATCCCAAATGGGTATGGTTGCAACACACCACTGGTGGGAATGTCTGGTCCAACCTCCCTGCTCAAGCAGGGTCTTCCTAGAGCACATTGCACAGGACTGCATCTAGATGGCTCTTGAGGGATATTCTGACCTAGGGACAGGTGTATATGAAAGAACACAGACAACAAGTGCAATTAAACCACAGAAATGCCATCTCAGTACATACATCCTATTTCTGCCAACAGTATTTTAGCAACCCAGAATACTCCCAAAGCCTAAACTCCTGAAGTTAAGCACTTGCTTAAATGGCTTGCTGAATTGAGATGAGCTGATGAAATGTGGTCCCTGAATATAACTGAAGGACAAGGAAACTTTAGGCAGTCATAGAGAAATCATGTTCTTTACGCTCTTGACAAATTCCTGTACCATGTTCACTTCTGTCTTCCTAAGTACAATTCTATGATAAAAGAAAAATAAAAAACAGGACCACACTCAGATGCTGGGATTGCTCCCTTTCACTCGGTGAAAAGCCCCTGCCTGTCAGTCTTTCAGGTGCCAGTAATTCAGATTACTCCTCCCAGATGGATGGTAAACCAGGAGGACATTGGATGAGGTAGCGCCCAGCCCTGACTGCAGCACGGTGTCCTGTCCTGAGCTGCCTGACAGCTCAGTATTATCAAAGCATCAGGGGTTGCTTGAAGGGAAAACATAGATTTTCCTGTGCATCTCTAAACAGCTTACTGTGTAGGAAGTAAATAATAAGAGATGTAACTAAAAACTAATACTGAATATAAATCTATTTAGTTTCACAACTGACTGAAGTCTCTAACCTCTGGTGAAATCAAACATTAAGCCAAATTTTAGCACTGTTACAACTTAGAAACACAGAATCTGTTTATGGAGCAACCAAGGCTGACAAGTTGCTGTGTAGGGGGCAAAGTCTCTTACCGCTACACAAAAAAATCAACTTCCCTTTAAACTCAACAGCAGAGAAAAGGGATTTTTGTTCCATCTAGTATATTTTGTTTCTCTGGACATATTGCCATTTGTATTTCTCTATTTGATCTTGATTCCCATTTTAAGGCTGGATTACATCTTCTTAGTGGCTTATGCTAATTTCTTACACTGTATCTTACTTGGGTAATAGTTTAATAAATTCTTTAAGAAGTTAGTGACTGACACAGATCATGATGCAGCAGGGAGACCAGCTTTCTGTGGATGCACAAAAGTGGATGCTCACACTGACTTACCCCATGGTGGGGAAATGGCCCAAGTAGAGTCAAGCTGGGATAGCAGTGGATAGAATAGCTCTACAATAATGCTTAGGGGTGATGATAATTACAGTTCTCTGGGAAAGGAGTCTATACTTCCCAAGATTTTGTGATTTCATGGTAGATTCTTAGCCATAAATTACTAAAAAATTGTAGAGAAAGAAAACATGAGAAAAAGGACACTGTTGATGCATTACTGCTACTTTCTTTACTATGGGAGATCCTGTCCATTAAAATAGGTTTGATGCTGAACAGAAACAACAATTTAATGTTTGTAATACAATAATTGCCAGCATGGCATCCACTGGGACTTCATAAATCCACATATGAGAGATCTAAATCATAAAAGACAGATCAGTTTTCATTACCTCTCTCCTAACACGACAATTTCAATGGCTAATTATTTTCCTATGTGTTTGTCATAGGCATCACAGAATTTATGTTACTTCTTTAAGCCAAGACTCCCACAAACACATATGGCAAGGTTTGTACACATTACTACGTCTCATCTGCAGGCCAGGATGAGTAAGAATAAAGCTTTCAGTAATAGCTATTGATGTGGGGTGCTAAAGCACTAAAAAATAAAGACCATGAATAGTTGCAGGTCAGTGAAAGAAAATTTTGGCCACTAATACATTTAGTTGAACAAAAAGGCCTGACTACAAGATCTGAACTTCAACTGGAAAGTCTCAGAAATTAAATGATTCCACATCAGACAGGGTGAGACTGTTCCTAGTTTCTCTCAGAGGAAGAATGAACTTTCCTTCTTTGGGGACCTTTACAAAGGACATACGGGAGACACAGGACTGATCTCTCACCCTGGGGAAAGACAGCAGGAATGAGAAGGGCTGTGGTATGCCTATGCTGATTTGAAGCTATGGATCTGGTATTACAACACATGGTGGAGATCACTAACTGGGAAAACACTTGTGACACTGCCTTCATAGGTGGGTGGCTCCCAGGACAAAGGTTGTGCTGTAAGGATACATCACCTTTCAGCAAACAGCAGGTTAACCTGGTGCTGCCCAAACACAGCTGCTTGCCTTGCTCTCCACACCTGCTGTCACTCAGGGGCTGAGGCCAGGCTCTCAACACTTCTGGGACACAACAGCAGCAAAGTAAAGAAGACATGTGTTTTCTTTCGAGAAGGATTGGCTAGGGAGCTCCAGAGGAAGACAGCGGGGAGCACCAGCTGAAACACCTTCACGTCTGGATATCAGCTAGTGGCCAGCTGGATTCTGCTCTGGTTTCATGAGTGGACCTCCCTGAAGTTGCTCCACCTGTACTTGTTTGAATGCTGATTTGGCTAATCCCAGCACTGCTGCCCACACTTGTTGCCCATCAGTGAGGCCCTAGAGGACTGTGCTGGGAAAGCACCAGCTTCAGGAGGTTTTATTGAATTGAACAAAATTACAGTGTAGGTAACCAGAGGGGAAGAACTCAGCACCAGTCTTACCACTACCTTCTACTCTTTGTTTGTTTGGGTTTTTTTTAGTTTGTCTTGGTCCTACATGTAACTGTAAATATTTAGATATATCTACAAATGCTGGTCCAGACTTCCAGCCAGCCCTTTAAGACCTAAAGGATTACTCCAATCTAATAAAATCCTCCTTTCTCTACAGAAAGTGACAACCTTCTAGCTGCTCACCTGACAGTGGCACCGTAAGCCCCTGTAACTGAAGTCCAGGAGCAAGCCTGACACAGAGATCAGCTTTTTTTTGCTGCTCACTATCAAAACAAAGAACAGAACCAGAGACAGGTTTTTCTGCTAAGGACTAATGCAATTTATCTACAGGTTCCTTTGTTCAGTGCAATGTTTCCTTAACCTATACTAAATTGTTCAACAGACTTCTGACTTGAGCGGTGTCTGCCAGCTCACTGCTACCCAGACCGAACTTCCCCTAGCAGAGCATCTCTATATGCTGTGTGAGCATTTATCAGTTTCCCCGCCCACAATGACAGCATATCATCAGGTAAATTTCTGAAATTGGAGAAACCTTGTAATAGTCCTGCATTAAACTTAAAAGGTGAGATCCAGCAACTATTGTGCCTTTTTTCCCTCCACTATCTCCTTGTTATTCCCAATCTGGAATGCTATGAAAGGCAATAGCCAAATCAGTCTCCTGTGGGACTGCAGTCTTTAATTGGGAATGGGTCTGATTTCCTTCACGGCTGGTCTCAGAGGAGGGAGAGCCCCAATCCAACTCTTGCTTTTCCCCGAGGGAGCAAAACAGAGAAGGGAGCCAGGATAAACAATAGCTTCAATCAGCCACACACGCATGAAACAAAGGGAATTTTTTTTTCTGCACAGCCAGAAGAGGAGGGGTCTGACTGGCATTCAGGCTTTGCAGCATCTCACTGTGGGAGAGAGGTCTTCTGCAGTCATTACTCTCCTATGGTGCTTGTTATTGACAGCGCTTTCAACTGACTCTGGCAGAGAATAAAAGTATCCCTCTCAGTAATATCACTCACTTTCCCTGCTTGCTGTTCCCCCTCTCTGTGCCTCATCCAGAGCACATGTGCAGCTGACACTGAGCGAACACGGTGACCTCCTCTGAATATGCATAAATGCTAAGGACTGTCTCATTTTTGTGCTCTGCTGCCATGGCTGACTGAAGCAATAGCTTGGCCAGCATTTTGCTGACGAAAGAATGCTCTAGTTTGCAACTGTTAGCCCACAGATGGCCAGCTTCTAAGTCTGGCATCCAGGCTCGTATTTAGTCTCACAAGCAATTTAGAAAGCATATAGTTAAAACTGATGAGACATTGATGTTCAAATAATGTGCACCTGCTTGTATTTTCTTAAAACAGTTGAGAGATACATCAATGTGCTGAGAATGGAGTAGATAGCAGGGAAGAGAAGATTAATGTTATGAAATGATTGTTTAGAATTTAGCTCCATAATGCTTGGCAGTCAGAGGGTGAAGTATATTGGATCTAAATGCAGATTAAAGAAGAGGCTTTATTCCCACTGGAGATATGTAGATCCAACACTGCTGAACTTCTGTACGTTATACACACGAAAAAGGCAGATTCACCACCTCCATTCCTTTAAAATCAAAATGGGGCTTCCTTGCAATGATAAGAGTAAACATAACTAATTTTGCTCTTGATTGTTGAGCACAAGGGTCTCTAGTTGCTTTCTGCTTTTTAGCACTTACGAACATATCTGAAAGGATTTTCTTTATTTATGAAAAGTTAAAGGCTCACATTTTAGTTTTAACAGAAATTGACTAGTATATTATTTAGACTTTAAGACCAGAATATCTAAAATAAACATAAAACCGAATAAAATATCAGAAGAAATAGTACTGAGGTCTGCTGAGGCTTATTTGCTCTCTGCTAGTGATTGTTGAGAGGAAGACAAAGAAAATGAACAGTGCCATTGTCTGATGAGTGCATTTACACAGGATTTGCTTCAATGACTTTATAACACAGGAGTAAGGGTTCAATTAATCACAGACAAAATTTTAAGAAACCAGTAAGTCAGTGGAGTATTTGGGAATGTCACTGTACCTTCATGATTCATGGTCTGCCTTCCTTCTATGATAAAGTGACTCATCTTTATATTGCCCTCCTCCCACTCTATCAGTGAAATTGGAATATTTGTTATATTCCTTCCATTTGCACTCGTATTCCTGCTGGTAGGCTCACACTATCTGTTGGCCACCGACTCCTTGGCAGTTCCAGCTGGAATAATGCTTCCAAACCACTGTAACCAGCAGTGCCACCAACAAAGACACCTGCAACAACTTCACTCTTCTTCAACCTGTGATGCTTAGCACTTGCAACAGGTCTTCTGCAAACACTACCAAACACCCAATTCTCATCTGAGACAAATCATTGCAGCTGAATTAGAGTAAGTGTTGATTTATACTACATAATTCATATCTTCCTGTAAGCAGCCAGAATAATAACAAAATTTTGCTCTGCAAAAGCTTAAAAAAATAACCTAGGTTTCCATTATAGCTTGTTTGTCATTACTGTTGATTAAAATCTTGGAGCTTTTGTAATAAGAAGGCAGTTTAACAGATCCAAACACAAGAATATCTTAGCACACAGCAGGGGTGAAGGACCAGAAATCATCTCTGGTCAGTATTACTGCTAATAACTGCCCCAAGTCTTAAGGCAATGAAAATAGTTAGCTGCTCAGTCAGAGAAAGCAGATGAAACAGGCAGATGGAGAATGGGAGGAAAAGAGGCAAAAAAAGAGAGTATTTATAAGGATTTGTGCCAGGAAATGGAGGTAAGGAATTGATCAGCACTGAGATTTTTAGTCAGCAAACCTGCTGCTATACCACAATTAGTTAGATAAGGGGAAAAAGACCCCTGAAAACATCCCACCAAATTTGTTTCTTCTACTAACAGTGTAGTGAAAGAAGAGTCACTGGCACAGCTTTGTTGTCCAGGAAGAAGGGAGGGTCTGTTTCTGCTGTGACCCCAAGAGACACTTGTCCTCTTAGAGTCAGCACTGCAAGGTCCAGATAAGATGCCTGAATGTTAGCCATCACTTCTGAAAGCTTGGGAGCTTGGAAAAAAAGAAAAAAACCAACCCCCTAATAAAACTAAATTAAAAGTAAAAATTTATCAGTTAAAATCTTCACTGATAGGAGCGTTCATTACCAAGCCTAAAAGTTACCGAAAACTTTAACAGAGAGCTCCATATGTCATCTTCTTTAGCTGTTAAGCTGCCTTAAAAATTCGTGTGTGTATCAGGTCTGGCCGAGACAGAGTTCACCTTTCCCTTAGCAGCCCTCACAGGGCTGTGCTTTGCACTGGTAGCTGGCGGGGTGTTGATAACACGCCAGTGTTTTGGCTGCTGCTGAGCAGCGCTGTCCCTCTGACACTCCTTCCCCCATCAAGAGGGGCTGGGAGTGGGCAGGATCCTGGGAGGGGACACAGCCAGGCCAGCTGACCCCAATCAACCAAAGGGATATTCCATGCCATGTGACATCAACTCAGATATAAAAGCTCAGGGAGAGAGGAGGAAGGGGGGTATTTGTTGCTCTGGAATGTTTGCTTTCTAGAGCAACCACTCCACGTACTGAGGCCCTGCTTCCTGGGAAGTGTCTGAACATCGCTCGCTGATGGGAACTAGAGATTAACTTCTCTTTCTGCTTGTGCACACAAACTCTTGCTTTGTTCTTTTTGCCTTAGTAAACTGCTTTTATCTCAACCTATGAGTTGTTTTCCATCTTATTCCCGCCCCTACCCCACTGGGAAGGGGAGTGATAGAGCAGTGTAGTGGGCACATGGCACCCAGCCAAGGCCAAACCACTAGCGTGGCATAGCAGCCTTGTAGCATTTCTTCTGCTTTGTGGCAAATAAAGCAAGAAGTGTTAGTGCCAAATTCTGTAAATAATCCCTGAGAAGTGATAAGAAATTAAACAATTAATGCTTTATTCCATTGTTTGGTATGTAATCCAAGGGCATGTGATATCATATCATGCATGACTGCATAGTACATGACTTGAAAGAACCTGCTCCCAATTTATTTTGATGTAAAAACTATATATCGCAATTCACATATAAAAACCAACAGTTTCATTTTGAAAAGTATTGAAAGAGTAATCTTGGACTTACAGTGTGAAACATTTGAGAAAAATAACAAATTCCTAAAACATTTCACTGCTGCTGATCAATATTTTCTTTGTAAAATCCTGCATGCACAAAACCATTCCTTGATTCTACTTATAGTATCTGATATTTTCCTCTACACACTGCTCTTGGCATCAATTCATTTTGCTTTTATTGGAACCTCCATCAAAAGCTGGACCTGAGCACTCACTTCATACATCAGTATTTGAAAATGTGGCTTATATATATCCTTAAAGTTAAAACCTGTCACAAGTCAAAAGGTGTCCAAAATGTCTTTTTTTTATAATTTTTTTTTCCTTTGATTATATATTTTTTTTTTAAGATCAGTTGCATGGTATTTGAGAACCTCAGACTGACAAATTTGGTATCAAAACCACAACAGAAATACAAATCCTGTTTCCTCAGGCTATAAATAAGTTACTGCATGCATGAATTGTACCCTGAAGTTTGTATGAGGACCAGAAATAAGCATTCCTTTCCTAGAAATCATAACCTTTGGGAGCATTGAGAATGATCACTAATACCTTAATAAACTTTCTGGATAGTAAGAATTTTTTTCAGGGGAAATAAACTCTATTCAAACCCAAATACCTTTGAACTGAGGCAAAGATAAAGTTCAGAGTTTGTTTTTCAATTAATATTTTAATTAAAGAACTCAGCAAAATACAGAGGAATTAAAAACAATTTGTACATTTAGCAATAAAATTTGAAAAGCAATCTAACAAACAATACCAACCAACTAGATATATAAAATACAACTACTCCTATATAGCTGTGAAGGCAATTTTCGGTTTCACCAGAGGGGCAAGGAGCTGCTATTTAGTGCAACACCTGCTTATATCTTCAAGTGCAATTTTTCATTTGAATTGTATTCAAGCACACAGAAGTAAATTAAACAGGCGAAAAGAAGTAACTCAGCCTTCAAAAATCAGTATGGCAAATTGTCCTTATAATTAGTATTACACTAAAAAAAAAAAGGTTAGCTGAAGTTGATTTTTAAATCAAGGGTCAAGTCTACTGTTGCTCAATGACAAAACAATCCTTATAGGATAACTGTGATCACTTCCATGATGAACATGTCTAAGCAAAAACTCTGAGTGATCTGTATGGACAGAGCAACTACAGGAAACCGGTATTAGCTTTAAATGAGACTGTTGAAAACCCCAAACTAACCAAACATTTTTTTTTCATTACCTAAAAGGGACAGGTTTTTGTGCTGAACAGGTGATTAATGGACTCCCACTAGAAGGCAAAGAATGAATTGTGACAAAGGTTATGTGAAACCAGGCCTGGTCCCAGCCTTGGGCTGTCTTTCCTGCTTCCATACTGCAGGATCCTGCTCACACATATATCAGATAGAAGATGAAGCTGCTTCTTGGTAACAGTAAACTTAGCTGATCCCAGACCTCACGTGGGAATAAAACTGCAGGCAAAAGGAAAGAGAGCAATACTGAATTTGACATGGGCCAGACAGAAGGCATCTTCTTCCTGTCCTCCTATGCTGGGAAGCAGTAGGTACAGCTACAAAGTTCTGGGAAACTCCTTTAATGTGAAATCTTGTATTCAACCCGTACTGCCTTAAAGTCCTCTTATTGAACACTATTTTGTCTGAGTAGTGTTACATGTTCTATAGCTCATGATGTGAAGGACTATATTGTGCATGATTTTCTTGCATAATTGCATTATATAAATCGGCACTGCACTAACACAGAAGTCAAAGTGTTTCACAGCATTATTTGAATAGGCCTCTTTCTATTTCAGACAAACTTGCATTCCCTTTCTGTTACATTTTGACATAATAATTTATTTTTTAATAGGGTAGTTCCAGTTTCTTGGTCAAACAAGCACTTTAACATCCATTACAAAAACAGATGCACTTACTTTTAAAAAAATGTTAATATTTATCTATTGGTGGGCAATGTGTCTTAGGTGCCTATGTTCTAAATTTTAAATGAGGACAGCAATTTTTATTGCTTTTATCTCAAAGAGCCTTAACGGATGAGACAGCTGTGAATGGAAAGCTATCCACCGAAACTTACGCTGAGCCAAGTATGTCCAGCAATCCACTACACAGATGAACAGAAAATGCTTTTTCTCTGTGCTCATAAAAATTCATTGTATATTAAGCAGGTATTCTACAACCAAACTCCAAAAAGAAGCTGCCAAACTGCAAACCCCTAAAAATCCTAAAGGAAAGTTCCAGAATATTCTTTGCAATGTAAATATGGATGAACCATAACTCAAGAGGAACTGTCTTTTGGAGACTCTTCCTGGTTGTAACTATATCATACCTGGTTCAATTACAGCAATTGCTTTCACAGAAAACCCGTCTGAGAAACTTAGCCAGTTTTAATAAGCATTTTGGTTTGGAAAACTTAAATGGGCTGCTCTATTTTGTTCTTTATTTAATTTCCTCTCCTACATTACTTTTTAATCTCTCATCTTAGAGTAACTGCATCACACAAGAACCCCATGGACAGAAGTGACTGTCTCTCAAACACAGTTTGTTGACTTTTGTATTGGAGCGCACCAGGAAACTACCCGAGATGTGCTTAGAAGCAATTAGGGTATTGGCTCTGTTGGGAGGCCCTGAGGGTTTACAAGCTCTCTTAGCATGAGACCAATTTATGGATCCTTAAGTTGTAATGAAGCAGAAAATGTATAGAAAAATAAACAATTTAAAAATATTTAAGCCTCTGGAGCACACTTCTGACATATTTTCCAAGTAGCAGAGTACTCTATGATTTAATAATAGGCTTGTTTCTTGAGAAACACTAAAAGCTGCCTTAAAATTAAACAGTCCCATGTAAATGCCAAAAAAGCAGGACTATATTAAGAGAAAACAGCAAGAGACTTAACCCTCCATTCAGCCCAAAACCAATCATCCATAAGAGCTAAGAAACTCTAGGTAATAGAGATGAAGTCCAATATTTGATCTTTAGACAAGCTGTCAAACAAAATCTGATTAAATCCACAAGCACTGAAAGAGCTTGAATAGTAGACATCACTGTAAAGGAAGAAATGATGCTATAAATTCAAGCATACAGGAAATGCAATGAAGTCAAAAGTTCAACTTTCCCTTACAAATTCTGCTGTGATAATACTGATTATGGTGCTCAGAAGAACAGCAGCATTGTGGACAAATATATTTATGTTTTGAATTTGGCTTTCTAATTTTTTTTTTATACAAGTAGCAAATCATGAAGATACAATGCTTTTAAGAAACATCTATTAGTAATTTCACGTACCCAAACAACAGATTGGGGAATTCTAAAAGACCCTCAAGAATAGTAGGTATCAGGCATAAGGAGTGTTAAGAAAACATTTATGGAACTAAGCACTAACCTTGAAAGTCAGAAATCTAAAAGACGTTGACTCTGTTCTTTGATATTAATGTTTATCACAGCCTTGTGCAAAATGTTGCAAAGATGGTACTCATAAATATAACAGAAATTGATTTCTCACACAGATATGAGTTGAGTATTTTTTTCCTAGAAGACTTAGACTATGTTGGAAACTGCTAAATAAATGACCAAAGATGAAAAATCAGCTGCTGGGGTGATGCCCCCACCTGAGCTGCAGCGGGGCTGCTGTTGAGGTTGGTGTAATAGACATTTTCTGCCTCGTCTTCCACTTTGCTTAAAACATGCTTTAAATTTCCTTTTGAATTGAGTGATCAGTACTGACTTCTTTTTCCTCCCTGGTGCATTTAGACTATTAATGTGGGAAGAATGCCCAAGACCGATACAGAGTCATTCTAGGCCCATTAATTAAATTTCATTTTATTCTGGTTGGATGATAAGTATTGACCAATTTGCTTGCAGTTAGCTCCTAGCCTATTCCATTCCTTTCAAATACCTGCTCACTAGCACAGTTAATCTCCTTCTGGCTATTAACACTACAAGGAAATATCCCATTATGGCTTTGTGAACACCATGTGCTCACCAGAGTTAAGCAACAGAATTGATGTTGTACCAGCTGACTTGCACTAGAGATCCAAAACCAGTAGAAATATCATTAGATGGGGATGCAGGCCAACTTGTAGGGCAGCTAGAGATGTGGAGTGATGCACAGCAGGAATAGCCATCCAGACTCCTCTCCCCAGGGCAGAGAACAGAGGTAGGATACACATTGCAAAGCCAAATGGACTGTGCTTTCTGAAACGTGGGACATTTCTCCTTTCTACTCAAGAAGGTACTCTCAATTAAAACCAAGTTGCATCTTCTCTGCTCCAAAATATTGCCCTATTTATAGACTAATAGTAGTTCTATAAACCAGCAGAAAACGCAGGGCAATAAGGAGCTCATTTGAGTAACCTACTATTGAGAACACTGTAATGCACCTTTGATTTGCAGAAGTGCCCCTGAAACTCTTTGAATGTGGTTCTTTCTTGATATTTATTGCCTAATTTACACCTGTACTAGCACAGAAGTCAGCAGAGTCAGATTACAGAATGTGAGAGAACAGGAGTGTTACAATCTTATTTTGCATTAGAGGACCCTCTAAGCAGAGCAGGGAGAGAAGCACCCACAGGGGAGGAAAAGCTGTAGGATCCCCTACTTTTGTTCACAAAGAGCATTCACTAGAGAGACTAAAATGCTTGGGTTTATACAGTGCCCTTAAGAGTTATAACTTATTATCATTTATGTGATTACAAGCTGTGTTCATAGCCATAAAATAAGGCTAAGCTTGGGTAGTACTAATAGCCCAACTAATTACACTGCTATAAAAGGTTTATGGGTGGTATAAATTTCAATATTATTACTACCATGGCATGACACTCACAGGCTTTGTCTGAAGGAAGGTGTCAGAAAGCCAATCTCCATGTGCTCTCCATTTTTGCTCTAATTCGTAAGCAATTAGTGAAGACAACAGGATATAGGACCATTCCCACCTGGCTGTGGGGCCAACTTAAGTCATCTCTAATACTGCAACTACAGGAGAAAAGCATTAACACTCTGGATTCCTGTTTAGACATGGAAAAGATCAAAAGGATTTTTTCTCATTTCTATGGTCATTTAAAATTCCAGTAGTGTTCCTTCAACTGTGCCCAACCTTGTCAGACATCAAGAGCAATCTGAGATATTCAACTGGAAAATTAAAAACTCTCTAATCTTCTACTTTGTGAGTTTGCTCTTATTAATAAAGAGACCTGACCCTACTTTTATCTAGACTCGAAAATGGCAGAAGATCCATTTAGGCAGGATACACACTAGCTTTAATGATATTGCTTTGTAGAATACTTCACAGGTTCTAGGTCATATTACAGATAAATTCAAATGTGTCAGAATGATGAGTAAAAGCAGGCAGTTGAAGGCAAAAAATATCATGGAACTGAATCTATTTCTATAGGATGTAAGAAAGAAGGACCTGAATTCACTCAACACTGTTCTACCTCCCTTGCCACAGCAGACCTGCAGAAAGTGGATAGCTGCTATTTCATCAGTAGGGGAAGGAATCTTCCAACAAGCTAGTAAGAGTTGCCAGTGGGGCATTTGAACCAAGCAGAAAGTGTGAAATGGAAACAGAGGAGTCCCTCTAGGTCAGGTGGCTTTTCTTACATGTTACCACAGCAGTTGAGCTTTCTAATATGATGGATTTAACAAGGCAACTGGGAACAGCAGGGAAGGAGGGGCTGCTCACTTACTGAAGCCAGAAGACGAAAGGCAGTCTGCCAAGGCCAGACAGAAAAATATTGATGGTGATCATCCAGAATCAGGAAATGAGGATTCACTGTTACTGGAAGGAACACACTGCCACATACTGTTGCTAACTGGGAGGGTGAGATGGTAAAGTCATTACAGTTGGTTTGAGAATGAACAACTGGGCCCATTGCTGGAGCATCAGGCCACCAAGACTGAAAGGGATCTTTTAAATTGGATTGGAAGTGTAAGTTACCCAGTTTATGTTACCTGTTGCAAGACTAAAGCTGCAAGACCTGCAGGGTCTTCTGGTACTGGATTCCAGCTGCAGCGCCACGTGACCCGCAGTAGTCACATAGGAAAGCATAATTGCTTCAGTGTGTTCCTAAGAGTTTGTTTTACAGGATAGCTGTCAAAAGTGTCAAATAACATCTTGCCCTCCTTCACAAGCTGTACCTGCTGCCAGTAGACTTCCTTTCACAAGGGAAGGGAGCAGATAGCCATCGTAACAACACTGCAGCAGGCTGTGTGCTTTGGGTGGCACGGGACACCTCTGCCCTCCGCGAAGGCTGTACACTCCATTACAGTTCTAAAAGCTTGGATCAGTGGGCAAACTGCATGCATTGGGCATAACATTAGGAGCACTCTTCAGGCTTTTCACTGGTTTACCACTATTTTATCTTTCTCTGGCCAAAAGGAGCGCAGGCAAGTGAAATCTCCTTTTCTGAACCTATCAATCAGGCATGCACTGTTCTCAGTATAGCCAACCACAAACATTCGAAAAGCTCTTTGAATGAAATATCTCATTCAAAATCTGAGAGAGAGCTTATAGGTTCTCATTATGCTGAACATACTAAACTTGATATTAAAAAAAAGAGATTGAGATTCCATGTTTGAAAACTTTTCTTTGCCACCATGTAAGAAAGACACTTCTTATAAAACTCAGAGAAGGTCTTTTCAGTTGACAAAATTAAATGAGGGTTTTTAAGAAAAAAACCAGACACATATTTATTATCATTAATCTCTTTACGACAGTGTTCTATAAAAGCTGGCAGCACTGCTCTGTACAAAGCACAATTTTTGGCAGTTCACTTACTGCCTCTGCTGATTTTCTTTCCTTTCCACAGCAGAGAAACAAGAATAAGATTATACTTTAAACAACTTGTTCAGTGTTATACACTGAATCAAAACTAGAAATAGAATTTTGACACTTTAAATGTGTTGTGTAATGTATTTGAACAGATGGCGTCTAGAATAAAACAGCTTTTAAAGGCACTCAGCTACCACAATAATGGACAAATGGACAGATAGATAATCTGCGTGCTTCTGATGTGATTTACTGCCTTGTAGGAACCTGTGCTGTACAGCACTGAATCTGCTAATTCCCTAAGATTGTGCTTGACTGAACTCTAACCACAAGGGGCATACCTTTCAAACATAACTTCACTGGTTTTATTTCCATGGCAGCAGCTGTGAAAAGGTTATCCTGCTCAGATTAACTGCACCAGTATTTGTGATGAAATGTTTAATCATCAAATCCCTATCAGATACTATTCATATTTACTATATTTCAAAAAGATAGAAATGCAAATTTGTCTGTTACTAGAACACATAGCTCAAAAGCTGACTGGAATCTTCTGTGTTAATAAAATGCCTGACTTCAAAATAGTCTATGTTTTCTCAAAATTCATCTATATGAAAAATTCTCATTACAGCTTATACATAAATCAAATCCTGGTGAAATTTCATTCAATTTCTGTCTGTATTTTAGATGTGGATGTAATCCATTACTGACATAGTGAAAATGCAGCTCTGTGACAGAGAAAACATCTTGTTCTAAAATGCTGGTACTTTTCTTTTTTCTCTTGCTCTATAGCACATATTTCACCTTTACAGTTTTGATTGTTTCAGACAAAGGCCCTGAGAAATGACCTCATAATTTGGTCTTATTGTATCATTTCTTTTGATAACAACATGCCTTGTACCACCCAAAATTGCTGCTTGGATGTTCATTTCATTTCTCCTTCTAAAAATAGCAAAAAAGTTTTATCCATATGAAATTGTATTAGAATAAAAATTGTTCCTAATATGTTAATGTGGAGTAAGTGCAAAAGAAGCTAATGCCTCAGACTCAAATGCATAGTTTGAGGATAGTTTCAAAGATGTGATCTGTTGAGAAGCATTTCCCATCTATAGGCAATATTTGGAATAAATTACAAAAATAAAATACTTATAGGATGAAGACAGGGAAGCAGGGAGTGGAGCCTAACACAAATGAAAGGACTCTAAAAAAAGGAAATCAAAAACAAGAAGAGAAACAAAGCTTTGGATGGCACTGATAGTAGGACAAGCAGCATAAAAATTATTTTGGTATGGCAGGGATAAATGGAATCAGCAGGGAATTCCTCTGATCAGAGATGTGACATGGGGCTCTCAAATTACACAGAGGATGCAAACTGCTGTTCTCCAGGCATGCTGACTCACTCAACTTTCTGCAAGCTTACATCAGTGTTTTGTTCTCAGCTCCCACGGCTCTTTACAGCTTTGTTTCCTTGATTTACATGTCTGTTTGTCTATTCAAGCAATATCTTCCCAGATTTCTTTGTATGCAATTGCCAAAATTGTCCAGAAGGGCTACAGGAAGATCATAAAGTATTTATGTTCTGAACTTTAAATAAGAAATCAATTTCTGCTGCACTTCAGTTTTTGCCAGGTTCAACCAAATTCTAGATCTAAATTCCATTTTCAAACTTGTGGTCATCTCTATTTCAAGCCTTAATCTCATTTTATCTTTTCAACTGGAACTAAACAAGGTAAAAAGATGATTTTTCTCTGTAAAATTGTTCCCTGACGGAGTCAAGAAGCTAGAAAGGGGTACCATCAACTCTTGTCCTTAAATAGAGCCAAGGACAAAAACTCCACGGTTTTGCAATTTGGATACAGTCAGTCTGGTTAATAATAACATAAAACCCAAATCTGACTGCCCAAACAGCCAGCCACCATGTAACCCTCTGGAGACTGTGCCATCTGCAATTTCAGGCATCCAGAGTGTATGGTTTCACAGCTTGTGCCTGCGTTCGGGTCTGACAGAGGCAAACCTCAGATTTCTATTTCCACACGCAGGAACCAAAATGCTTTTTGCTCCTCTCGGTCATCTCACCGTTGGAAACAGGGCAGTTCAAGCATTTACAAGAGATGGTCACTGAGCAATGTCACTTTGTGACTCCGGTGCCATTCAGAGTCGGGAAAATTGAGATTAGGTCTTCAGGAAATAGTCCTTGAGGAACTATTCCATTTAAGTGCTCCTATCTGCACTCCCTTTCCACAGCAGTTCCCTCCCATGGCCCTTTTGTCAACCAAACCAGCAAAAACCAGCGTTCCAGGAGTGATATTTCAAATCCTTTCTGCAGTGACACGCAGCTAATTGTGCATCACTTTCCCATGCTGGGAACACTTGACCACTGGAGGGGAAGAATGACCCAGGCAGGTCTCGGGGAGGGATCTGGGCAGTACTGGTGGAAACACTCCTGTGTTTTCTTTGCTCAGAAGAAAATGCTGACTGCAATCTGTGGAGTGTGTTTTGTGACTGTACAGTTCTGCCACACACCCACTGGCTTGGTGCTTAGGGCATAGCAAATGGCCCAATGCAACAAAACCCATCCTCTTGTTAAGGGTGCTCCTGGAGTGCAAGGGTGGTTTTCAGAGCAAATATTTGTGTTTCCTAAGCTTTCCCACCTTGCAGATGTCTGACAACATTCCTAAGAACTTCCTCTCCGACCATGTCTCCCTGAAGCCTCACCAATCTCAATTTCTCATGTTAGTATTTTCCTTACCTACTAGATGGTACCTATCTTTGAGAGGAAGCACTGATTGTGCTTGGCCAAAGATTTACAGAAATATAAATCTCCTAATTGAAATCCTTGCAACATGATTTCTTGGATCTACATATTATCTCTGGAAGATACTTTTCTAATACTGGTTATTAAATTTAGTAGGTGATTGCATGCAGTGGTTCAACTGGGTCACAAAATCTCTGCAAATTTAGCTTAGGAGGTCTTACTACTTTTTATAATCGTATAATTATCACTCGGTAATATAACTTTGGAAGAAAGTGAAGAAAAAACCTTTCTCACTATCATTTAAAACTCTGAAATACTTATTATCAGTGTATCTATTAACATTCTTATTGTGCTTGCTTTGAAGTTAGCATAGGTAATAAAATTAATTTGTAATGAAGAAATTTAGTTTACTAAATTCCTTTAAGGGGAATGCTTTATTCCTGAATGCCACTTTGCAGCTAAACTGCTGATATGGGATATGATTTTCAGTTGAAAATCACTATCAGTAATTTGTTCATAAATCTTCCCTGAAGAAATAAATTTTGCCTTCTACAACTAATTAATTCCAACCTAACAAATACTAAGTTTTGCCTGTGAGACTGAAAAAGGCAATGAAAAACATCACTGCTATTGATCCCATCACCTGCTACTTCCTTAATTCTACAGCTTTTTAGACCCTCCAAAAATCTCTCTGTCAATACCCAGGTTTCCCTGAAAAATTCTGCTTAAGTGTTGTTTACATCTATAACCAAAAATCAGCCAAATCCATTAAATCCACTTTGCACACAACAGATTAAATCCATAAAACATTAAACAGAGCTCAAGAAAGTACAAAATAAAAGCAACAGTGGAAAATATTAATACTACGATAGATAATTTTTGAAAAAACATACTCAAGCAGTTTATCCCTCACTATTGTCATTAACAGAAGAGAGACTGTTCCCTCACCAAGGTAGAATTCATGGAAATTATGGAAAAAAGCTTCATCAAATGCATATGAAGAAATGCCTCTGTAATGCATATGACGGGGATAGGTGACAATGAATTTCCATTATTATATCACTGTTCAACATATTAAGAAATAAGGAGATGCCATTTTTCAGGTTATTGACAAACTTGAAATATTGGACTAAAAAACCTGATTCTTTTGTGAAAAAATCAGGTTATTGACAAACTTGAAATATTGGACTAAAAAACCTGATTCTTTTGTGAAAAAATTGAGAAGAAAAGTTGATACAACCTGACAATTTGCAATAAGCAGCTTCCAACTAGGAATGAGTTGCTGCTGTACTATCAGGTGGGCATGTAACAGAAAATGAAGGCAATAGTGAAACTTTAAAGCAGAAACATCCTGTGTAAATTTGAAGACGTGATTTTCTTTCTTGTGTCAGTTGGCTTGTGTTTATTTGACTGTTTAACTCTGAATTTCAGATGCATATACTTACAAACATTTTAAAAATGCTTGTTGTGTACACGTGCTTAGAAATAACTATTGATAGAAAGCACCCTGTGCTTTTCTGTACAAGTCTGTTGACACAGCACCTCCACATTTTAGACTCCCTCCTCCTTTCACAGAGGGAGCTCTCACTGTCTTCACTGCTTGACAACTGAAACAAGCACTTTGCTTTTAAATCAAGATTGTTTTTACAAACATGATTTAAAAGATAAATTAATCAGCCATAAAGATGACATGTTTTTACACAGCTTTAGGCATGGATACAATCTTTATAGATAGAGGCACTGAAATATAGCCTATGTATGAAATGAGTCAACCCTGCTAGAAATGTTTCTATCATCAAGGCATAGCAATGGTGCAATTCTCTCACAGACACTCTGGGAGCTCTTCCTTGCAATCATGCACTTCTGTTAATAGAAAAGTAAATGTATACAAGGGGAAGTAGTTACGTGCACATGCCCAAACTTCTGCGTTGCCTTCTATCTTGTGTTTATTTCAATGGGCTCTTGAAAAGCTCCTGGTGATTGTGCTCTCTATTTTGAAAAAAGATTCTATTCAGTGGTTATTACATTATTGGCAAAAAATACTATCGTAAATACCAGTCATTTGTCTTCTTAAAGGCAGGCTGTTCTGAGATATGACTTGAGTTCTTTCACCTTGAAACAGCAACACATTTCTTTTCTGAATTGTGCCATGTTCTTTAAAGAAAAAAGAACCCTACTTTATTTTTCTTGGTTTTATTTTATTCTGCGCTTCAGATAAGTATTCTTCTGATAAAAACAGGCTATTTTATAGCTTCTAAGCAAGTAACAACAGAAGAAACAAACACATTCAAAATCCTTGCTAAATTAAAAGTGGCTGGATTCACACATTTCTAATACTCCAGTCACCAGAGAAAAAGTAGGTAGGTTTGAGAGTGCAGATCTCAGACAATCATGCACTGCAGATGCACAAGCATTCCCAACTATTATTGTCCATGTAATTTCCGTGTAACAGCTGCAGTTTGGGAAGAAATGTTGAGAAAAGTTTTACTGCTGTTTCTGCTCAGTAACTTCCAGTGATTATTACTTTCCCTATAGAAATACTTCCTCACAGAGAGAGGCAGTTGGCCATAGGTATAAAACACCAGTGAAAGAGGAACATGTCATTTGGGACATGACAGTGACACATGTCAATCATGCTATCATCTAAACAGGAACTAAATTATCAGGACCTATGCTTTTTGATACAATGTGTTTGTCCCTTGCCCACCTGATATGCTGTGGTTCCTCTTGCACCAGGGCAGGACCATTTCCAGCCTCCACTTAAAAAGGTGTTTCTCACTCAGACTTCCTCCTGTGAAGCTGTTCCCATAACTTCAGCTCCTGCCAGCCCACCAGTCCCTCAGTTAGCTGGTTTTCTCAGAAAGCACTCAACCCAATGATCTCAACCCAGTGACCGCTGGCTGTCTGGTTTAATGGCCAAGTTCACTCAGACCTCTTATCTCCAGCTTTACCAGGGACCAATTCTCAACAAGCATTTCCACATCAGGTTTGGCTCACTCATGAGAGCATCAGAAATTCCCTGGAACCCTTCAAGGGTTTTTGCTGCTCTCTTCAGCTTTGGAATACAATCTTAACACAAGACATATTTTGTCTTGAGACAAAATTTAACCCACAATTTCAGCACACAGTTGCAAAAGTCTCCATAGGGTCTTGGTTTCCATGGAAAGCTTGGCTATTGGCAAGTTTCTGTTCCCTTTATGGTGTTTTGTCTCTTTGAATTGTTCTGAAAGCTGTGAGTGGACATGAGATCTTCCCAGTTATGCCGTGACCTTTTCTTATCATATGACTGTCCAAATGAGCATGAAGCCTAGCTCAGGAAAACATGAAGTTCACTACGATCTTGAGATGATAAGCAATATAAAATAATATTAAAAATAAATCCTACTGATAATACATAGTTGGGAGGGTTTTTTATATGTGCATGTATGTAATAAGATGCGTGTGCAAGGAAAAACTCCATGAATGTAAACCAACTCAGGTCTTTTTAAATGGAAACAAACCTCTTACATGCCAAACATAGGAAATAAGGGTGCTAAACGTTGTTTTTCTACACCAAGCAGCTGAAATCTTAATAGGACTCTCAAAAGAACACTCAAACCAAAGATTTCAAATAGCAATGAAAACAAACAGTATATATAATCATTTACGGTCATAAACATGCAACTCCTTCACTTATATTATCAATGGTGCAAATCAGTGCCGATCCATTTTATTAAAACAGTGACAGACCACCACTATTCTGGGATATTAAAATCTCCTTTAGAATTAAGCAAAACAAAACCAAGTATCAGATTGCAGAAAGATAATCAGAGCAGCATGGACAAGTGGTATTGTGTAAACATTCTAGTAGCTGCACAGAAGCAAGTTCATGAATATTTAACTCAGAAAAGGCACAGATGTATAATTCTCCCTTGAAACCTTACTTGCTATATTTCGGTAACAGTTACAAAAATATCCCTGTGAATCGACCGTCACTGTGATATAACTGAAAACTAAGGGATAAGTGCTCCTTTGAGACATGCACATGGTCTCTCCCTCCCCTGTGTATTTGGAGCGCTCACTGCTGCTGTCAGCAAAGCTCCCACCTTTACCTCAAAGCTTCTTCCTCTGATCAGGGAAATGTGTGCAAGAAATGGAGGAGGCTGATAGACAGCATATATTATCCTTCTGCTTTTCTCTTTAATGCTAAATCAGGAAAGATAAAGTAGGGGGAGGTTCTAACAGAGCTGGTTGCTAATGACCTTGAGCTGCTCTATTCTGTAGTGCCTTGGGTCTAAAGCATCCTCAAGGATTGTGAAGCAATGTTGCAGCCAAAGGCACACCTAAGCTAAGCTAAGAGGTGAGTCCTCAGGTCCCTGCATACCGAGCATCTTCCAGAAGTGACTTGGTGTTCCCACCTGTGCTTGGGCAGCTTATGAGCAGAAGGGAGAGCACAGAGCACAACTGCAACTTGCATATTGCGTGCTACGTTTGTGAACATTCTTTCAGATGAAGCTGCAATTATTATTATAGCACTATCATCCAGAAATGAAATAGGAGTTCAAGGCAACCATATGCCAATAGCTAACAGTGCAGCCAAATATAAAGGAAAAAATATGCTTACAAACGGTAGATAAACTTATAGGGTATTTGTACATTTTTGCCTCAAAAATCTATTTAGTCATAATAATAATTATTTGTATTACCCTGGTAATAAGAGACATGAAAGAAGAGAAAATCACTGCTTGTGTTAGGACTAAGTACAAAGTGTGAGGCAGAAGAATAAGTTGAGAAGAGACCTTTATCCTACTAGCATAACTTTTTATTCCCTTGATTCATGTTGTCTTATAGTCCTTATTTTAGAAAAGGTAGTACTTCCAAACCTTCAGAAAGGATGTGATCTTCACGGGGACTTTGCTGCAAGTCTTGTGTACAGTTTACAACTGGGCTCTGCAAAATGGGATGCTATTGAGTCTTTGATTTAATGAAAACTTAGGAAGTCAATTCAATTCACTGCAGGGACTGCTTTGTTCTTTCATTATGATTCTTTTTTAATGAGAAAGGCGATCGCAAGGATAAACTCTATTCCTCTGAATTTTTACACTAATTACATACAAAGCACCATTCTGGCAGAGTGGGACTTATCTCCTTCAGGCAATACAGTTATCATCTTGTAACCACACTTCAAATCTCCCGTATGAACGCTGGAGCTACGTGTGCTGAATGTGGATCCTGCTACCCTGCTAGCTGTTTGGGTTGATGAATGTTTAAATATTCAATAAATCACAGGGAAATACTGATACTGCATCAAGCAGCAGAGACAACCCTTGCATTCTGCTTACAGCTGTAGGATCAAGGGTACACTATTTTATCAGAACCATTAACTTTCCTTATTGAAGTGGGAAGGGATGGTTGGTTTTGTAAACAGTACTTGAAATGTTTATGTATTAACAAGAGTCAGACCCATATAACAACACTACAAAGGGCAGTTATCCCTTAATTCTACAAAAAATCAAGTGTTTTTGATTCAGCTCACATCTTTATGAGACAATTTATTATTCGACATACTGTGAGGCAATCTGGGCTACATAGGGAGTTTCATTCCCTCAAATAAAATTACTGGGAACAACATTCACCCTTCTGCAATACCCTGATACTGTGGCCTAAGTTTCAAAGCTGGTATGTGCTCACTGCCATGGTATCCAAGCATTTCCAGGGCTGTGCCGTACAACACCTTGCTTCCTACGTGCTCAAAAGCCTTGATTCTTTCATCTACAACATCTGTGCCCCTGTCTGAACCTATGGTACAAATACACGTACTGGCACCTGCAGAGATGGGAATGAAAATCATTCTCCAAGATGCACGAGTGGTTCAAACTGCACTTTCTCAGAGCTTCCTTGAGACTGCCCACTCGTTGTTCTAGAGATGAGGTTTATCTTCTCAAACTGGAACTCAAGACTTGGTTTCAGATTAGCACTGTTTTTGAAGGGCTGGCAGGGCTCCTGGAAAAGTAAGCAAGGAGGAAGCTTCCCAGGCTCAGCAACAAAATCTAAATGCTGATCCAAACATAAATGCTTGCAAATATATGTTACAGATTTGCCTCAAGTCTCAGACTTAGGTGCTGGCATTAATAAGAAAAGCATGACAGTATAAAATGCCACATTTTGATGATTTTTTTGATTCTGCTATATTCCACTAGTTACCTGTGATTTTGCAGCTGTGAGCTGAGCAACTGCGGTGTTTCCCATTTTATTGCATCTGTGGTTTCTATTTATGGACTTCCTGGCATGAAATGGCCACAGCTGGCTAAATGTTCCTAAAACAAATGTACATTTCCCTCCAGGGTAAAACTGCCTTTTTCTCAAGTAGTATATTCAGTATAGACATTGCCTCACAGCAATGATGCAGCATCTTGATGCAAACATGGTTCATCAGCCAGGACTTTGGCCAGCCTAAAGCTCAGCATCCCTTTCACACTCACTGCACTTAGTGCCCGTAAGGTTTGCTCTCATAAAATATGCACCAGTCTTTGAATCATGGTGCAAATCTGAATGCTGTGTCTAGAAGGTACTGGTTGAGGGCATAAACTTGGCAGCCAGAAAGATGACTGGGTCTGAGCTTCGTGAAGTGAGAGTGATGTGAACTGCCTGGTTTGAATCCTCCAGGGACTTTCTTACAAGGAGAGGTACCCTTAAATCCCATGCAACTTTAGAAAAATTTCACTCTCTGTGTGGACAAGACCTCCCATTTCCTCATTTAGGTCAAGAGGATGCTAAGAGAACTCCCTTTTTTTCATGTGCTCTTGTCCACATCAGCAGGCACAGGAAAAATAAGGTGTTCTGTCCTTTCACTCAATGCCCTCTTGCAGCTTTCATCTCTAATGGCACAAAGGATACTTCTTTGAGCATCAAATCTATTTTGAAAGCAACCTAGTAAAACAAGAGGTCTCTCTGGGTTGAATGAGCTGCATCAGGGATCAAGAGATACTACTACAGAGAATGCTACAGCAAAGATGCTTGATTAGGCCTGGCCTTTATTGCTTTGGGGTTATCATGACTGTATTAGTGTTTGCATCATTAAACCATGACATACAGTGTTCACGCTTAACTGCTGCCACCTGCATCCTAAAGGAACAGTGCTCTCCAATTTTCAGCTTGTACATGATGTGGGATGTACGTGATTTATTCCAATGATACAATGCAAGAGAATAGACTGTGCTGCTTTGGCCAGGATTAAAAGGAATACAGGTATTTTGTAACACAGGTTGCATGCTGTGGGTTTGGACAGCAGGTGCCTAACCGAACAATCAGGAACACCTCATTGAGAGAAAATAACAACACTAGAAAGAAAGATCTGAGGGGCTATTTGAGCCTTTACCTGCCAGCATATTTGTCCTATGTTTGGGGCCAGAATTCCTCTCTGTAAGTGTTTATTTGTACATTGTTAAACAGCTGGCAAAGCAAAACACACCTGATGAAAATGAAAATCAACTAAGCCCTGGGATGCCCTGAGATGGCCCTCCTTTGTGTGGGTGGAAAGGAGCAGCAGAGCCAAAGCAGAAAGCATCTGTCTGCTGGTCAGTGTAACAAGAACAGCTGACAGTGAAAAAAGCCCCTGAGGATTAAAAAATACCACCCAACCTCTCTGCTAGGAATAGCAAAACAAATCAAAACAAAAGACAGAGAGGTCAAGTCTATTGGTTTTAACCCTGTCTTTGCATTACCAACATGATCTATCTTTTTTTTTACCCTGTCTTTCCAGCTATGTGGAATAATCATACTGTGTTGAAATCTGTTTTTGTATAATGGCTAAGAATGCAAGAAGGCTTCATTGGACTGGGAAGGGAAATTCGGTGTTTTAGAACAACTATCATAAAGAATAAGATCCCACAGTTCTGTATGAAAACTATACATACCTGAAAAGTTTGATACCTCACTGTATTGTTATCACCTACTGAGTAAAATAATGAAGGTTCATTCAGCAGCAGCAGCAGCATTCAACATTTTATAGCCGGAAATTTTAAGAACTCAATTGAAAGTAGAGTGAAAATTCAAAGACAAACACAATTATTATGTAAATGGAACTGAGCAAGAATGTGGCTCTAGTCGCACCGGGTTTTTTTCTAGCTAGTTTGCTGTGGTATCCATGATGTGATAGGCAAATCCCAAATACATAACATATCATAATCCTTGCTCCTGTGAGCATGCTATCCAAAAATGAAAATTGCACTTTACAAAAAAGATCTCTGCAATTTGAAGTGCCTGTAAATAGCCAGCATTCTAGTTTCATTTCTCCTAAAGTACAGAATTCCCTCTGAATATGAAAAGGACTCTTCAAAGCCCAAACAAAGGGACTGTCTGGCTGACCATTTTCATAATAAACATATCCCACACAGTTTGGCATCCCTAATTAGAAGCCCAGAGTAATTAGGAGAAAGTGCATTGCACACAGCAGGGAGATTCTGCAGCACAGCTATGAGAATACCAAAGACCTGAAGGTCAGTATTTTTCACTGGTTCCAAGACATGCTTGCTGCTGTGTTTCATTTTCACAACCCAGAGTTAGCGTGGTCCCTTGCACTGGGAGGGCTGCGAGATTCATAGAATCAGAGAATGGTTTGGATTGGAAGAAACCTAGGAGATCACCCAGTTCCAATCCCTCTGCCATGGGCAGGGTTACCTTCCACTAGATAGGTTACTCAAGGCCCCATCCGACCTGCCTGGAACACTTTCAGAGATGGGGCATCTAAACCTACTTTTTCCAGTTTAAAGCCATTCCCCCATTCCCTCTTGTCCTTTGTCAAAAGGAAGAGATGGGCCAGCTGGACGTGCTGTTCCCTGTGCTTCAAGGGCAGTGCCACAGCTTCTTGCAACGTGTGCCACGTGCTTGCAGGCCAGCGTGTGGGCCTTGAGGGACCAAGGGTCACTTCTGTCACAGGCAGATAGCACCATCAACCTACTTGGCTGCAGCCTTGCACATTTGGTTTGACACTGGAGGGATAACCAAGCTCTTTGTTTTACAGGAGTGGCATGAGCATGCTTAGGAAACTGAACAGTGATGAAATGAATCTCTTCTAATCAAAATCACTCCAGTGAAGAGGAAATTTTGATGGGATCGATGCCTTTTCACAAGAGGTTTCATGTCAATGGTACAACACATATTGTCCAAAGTACATGATATCTAATATAGTTTGATCAGCTTAAATCCTATACTTTCTTTGTTTCCCAGACAAACAGATTTGTCCTTATTGTCAACTGACAAAAAAAGGTGTTAATATAAAAGAAATTCTCTTACTTCTACCTAAGTGCATAATACTAGGTTTGCATTAACATAACTTTACTAATGGAATGAAATTAAGTAAAAAGAGGCATTTACTCTTTCTATCATTCAATAAATAGCTGACAAGCACTGCAGTGAAATAAAGCAACTCCTATATAGTGCTCTATTTTCCTTCAAGTAGCTGGTTTTGGTCAATTTTGGTGAAGTAGAAAGGATGTTGGGGAGGGCTGTAACATATCTAAATGGAGATACACGCTCGAATAGCAGATACATCAGGAAATTACATATGGCTGAGATACTCATGGCACAAACCAACCCAAGACTGAAATGCATTAAAAAAATGGTATGCCAGTAACAGGTCTGCAATCTTCATAGTCTCACTGGACTGTCTAGCTTACTCAGGAGTACAGATCACATTTGATTATATGTCAAATCTAAGACATTACAGTTACTGCAGGGAAAACCATATTTCCATTGACATATGCTATAACCTCATCACTTGGCCTGTAAGTAGAATTCATCCAGACATACAGAGATTCATAAAAACATTTCTGAACTTGCAAATTATTGTCATCCCTCAGTACTGGTGGGCTGAAAGCACTCAGTAACTTGTTGCACTAAAATGCAAGGAACAGCTTGCAATGTGGAGTCCTACTTGCACAGAATCTGGCCCTTAAGGCTTTATGGTTCCCGTCTGTTCAGAACACATTTCCTTTGCTCCCTCATTTCTCGTTTTCCAGAATAACAAAAAAATAGCAGTTTCGTATTTTTCTTTTTTTAATGATGTCTAGTAGATGTGTTGTTTTCATTTGTAGCATATGCGATGTGGCTTTTAGAAGTAATTTATTTTTGGTGTCAAGCTGCTGATGCTTGCACCCATGTTGACTGTTAGCAATTAACACCTTCTGGTCCACTATGGACAATTTCCCACTTACTGCTTTTTAAGGTGCTAAAACTAATCTCCACCAGCTCTGCATCCCATAGCTCCATTTCACTGATTTGAGGCTTTTCTTACAGATAGCCGAGACTTTTCTTTTCCTCGACTAATAATAACACACAACCCAAAGGATATATGGAAGTTCCCCTACAAGATTTTGTTAAGCAGAATCCTCTGCTGACGAGGAGACTGAGGTGAGATAATATGTGTTAAAACCTTTTCAGAGGTGTTACCACGGACGCAGAGAAGCTTTGGCTGTGAAAACAACAGGCATGAGAGGAAGCTACCTCAAGATAAGGAGCTGAAGAGGTCCTTATTACATGGCATATCAGCCAGATAAAACATAATTCATTGCCTTATAATGCTACATTAGTGATATTAATTTTATAGCATCGTTCTCATACAAAGAAAAGTCCTAAAGAATAATATTCAGACCTAAGTACCGGTGCGTTAATGAGCATTGGACTGGGTGCTCTAGAGGATACATATTTCTGGGTAAGTGGCTACTGGCATCACTGCATGCCTGAGTCTGTGCATTCCTAATTGCAGAGAACTTCCACACTCACCTCTTCAGCACAATAATAAATTCAGCTTAAAATTACATATAACAAAAAACCCAAAAAACCCCAACCAACCAACCAACCAACCAACAAAAATTAGCCTTAAAATATCCAGGATAAAAGAGAAATTTTTCTGGATTCCAGATTCACAGGTGAACTTTAAAAATCAACTGACAGAAAAGGTGGTTGGATTTTGCAAGAGAAAAATCCAAGTTTAGACTAATTCTTTCTGTTTTTCATGATCTCCATCTGAGTAGTATCCATGTTTTAAGGCTCAAATGAAAATCTCAAATCCTTCAACGCTTTTGTAACTTTTTATTTCTGGTCATGACAACAAAATTGCAATAATGATGAAAAGTCTTACTTACATGGACTTCACAGCTTGAAACTATTGAGCCTACTTTTACTCCCTTGAAACTGGTTTCCTATCTAGAGCTACAGCACAAGATTTTCCTTCTTTTTTTAATTTCACATGGAAATGAAGCTTAAAATACTCATGGATTCTGACATCTGCAGGACTGTGCCTCTCCTGCACTATGTGACGATATGTGGATTGATTGCTAGGTGGTAGTCCTAATCTTTTTATCCATTAGAGTGCTGTGATAAAATTATTTTGGAAAACAACTTCAACAAACAAAATAAAAATGTAGTGGAAGCTGCTAGTTCCCATGGGCTAGCTTTAGCTGCTGAAAGATGAACATTCACTGCAGAAGGCTTTAGTCAGAAAAGCTCAGGAATCAGGAGCTTTAATCATTTATTAATCATGATTTTCAGAGAACAGGGCAAATTCTACCTTTTCATTATCACTCAGGGATTATATATGGGGTGCATGAACACTGAGGGACAGCTAAGTCAAAGGGCATCCAGAGTAAATCAAAATTTGGAGGAAGCCTCTAAAGAAAGAGAAACTCTTTATGTCTCCAGAAATTACAGATTTCAGTTGTACAGTTAATTCAGGGGTTTTTTTGTTTACCTCAAGTGACACCTCCTTAAAAAATACATTTCTGCAAAAGTCCCAGAGATTAAGAAAGCAAGGAAAGTAAAAGACAAAAGAATACAGTTATTTTTCACTACAAACTTACATATGATGGCTTCATTTCTGAAGGAGCAAGAGAATAATTTAAAAGTTTTTCAACTTGCATACAGAGTAGAAGAACTGTACTTGAAAAAAAAGCCTTCTGATGATGTCAGCACTTAGAACAGAATCATCCTATACAAAATTAATATCATTATTATGTGATTTCCATCTGTTAACAAAGCCAAGCGATTAGAGCTGCTAGAAAAACTGCCTTAATGGAACAAACACAGATAATGGATTTGAATAAATACACAAGCAAAAAGACAGTGTCAGGCTCAATCACTTGGCAACGTTAAATGCCGAGTAAATAAGTTGGCTGTGTAGTGCTGTGCCATCCAGCGGGAATGTTGTGCTGAATGCCTGGATCACTGCTTTCATGGTTTCAGTAGCCAATTTTGTTTTGGACTGTTTTGGACTAAACCATCTTTTCTGGGTTTTTTTGACAGCTCCTTTTCCAGACAATTCCGTTTGTATGCTTTATGTGTGCTCTACTTGTTTGTATGATCTGTATTCAACCACAGGCCTGTTCAAACACCTTCCCCAACCCTCTTCACCGTCCAGAAAATATTTTCCACATATCCCTAACACTTTCCCATTTACTTTCCAAATCTATCTTACCAGCACAACGGATACCTCTGACAAACTCTCTTTAGTCCCCCACTATATTTTTAAACAGAATCAGAAAATTATTTCTAAAATACTTTTAAAATATAAATTTACATATGTGTAAAGTAGAGTGCTTGATAGCACTTTTTAGATGTCAATATACACCAGGCATCAAACTTTACTCTAAATCAGCCTCCGTAATGCACAGCAGGATGTGGTATCTATATGGGTACACCCTCTCACAAGCCAGCATTTTCAAAGAAGTAGAATCTATTTAAGAGTCAGAGGGACTTGCCTTCCACAATATCTAAATCAGTCCAGAAAAGGACATTTCTGGGACAGAACTTGTGAACATCTAGGCAATCCTACACTAAGAATAATTATTTTTAAACACAGTTCTCCAGAAAGATGCTACTAATAACACATTTTAAACCTTTGGCAGAGCAAAGCATGTGTTGATGTTTCCCCCTACACAAACTGAAATACCAAGACAGCGAAACACTGCCTGAGCAATCCCTCCTTATATAAGAGCCAACATTTCCTCTGCAGATTGGCTTTCATCGCCTCTGAAAAATGTCAGTGGAGACCAATGTTTATAAAACCTATGTTGTAACATGCTTAAGTGCTTTGTGCTGGAGTACAGAGGTATATTTTGGACTGTTCATTTTTGCATGGAAATGAAGTCCTTGTTGCCTTGGAAAACTTCATAGCATTGTAGCACAAAACTGTACCATGAGTGAAGAACTTAAGCTTCAGGGTTGTTCCCAAAACATTAAAAGATGTAACATCAAAGAATGATCCAAAAATAATTGTTCCTGTAAGAAAACATGAGCCTTTCAGTATGCTGATAAATGTACCACAGCCTAATACATTTTGTAGTTCTTATCCTCCGCAAAGCCCTACCCTCCTTATGTCAGGACAACATATGATATTTTTTCTCTTTTATTTTGCTTCTAATCTACATGTTCTGTGAAGGTGAATAAGTAAAATTATTACCAAAAAAAAAAGAAGAGTGGCTGAGAAATGCACTTAAATGCATTCACCTCCCACACCTCATCTAGGCATGGATATCTCGAAGAAGGGAGGGATGTGCAGGAAAGGCTCAACCCCCCATATTATATGTAGACTGTCAAACAGAGGATCATTAGATACACAGTAGCAAAGCATACTATAACGCATTTCTCATTTTGGAGGTCAGATTGATCACACAGGCCCCATGGCAAAGCAGTGGCAGGGCCACAGAGCTGCTCTGCCCACACAGCACCCCAGAGAGAGAGCATCCCCATTTCCTTCCCTTCATCTCCTACTTCCCAATAGCAAAAAATTGGCTGCTATTTCTTTCTAATAGGTGAACTATTGAATTGCCATGATCAGCAACAAGAACTAATAAGCTCTTCTTTGCTTGCATCTGAGCTCTCCTCAGGCTACAAAACAAGTAAAGTGTACAAATATTTCTGAGCAAGGCATGCTGTCAAATCCAAAATGAACCCTGAACAGGTGGGTTTGATGCCAGAGAGACAGGTATATAAGGAGCACTCCCATAAGAACAATTAGAATTCAAAAGTACTGATGTTTCTTTTAACTTTTAGGTAGCACCCCAATCCTTGACATCTAATGATTCATTCTTTGCTAATGAAGATGGGGGGGTTTTTATCAGTTAATCCAATATGCATTACAAGGTAATATAAACATGTAACAAATGTTAATGGGATATGTGTGTAAATCACATTGCTTGTTGTTTTTCTGCAAAAGCCTTTATCCCCACTGTTTTCTACAGTTTCAGAGAGACACTTACCTTGTCTGACGGCTAGTGTTGTTGTGTATACCAAGAAGAGAAGGATATAATTGAGGAAGCTCTGAAAAACAGGCGTGTTGGCATGGAAGTCTTCTGACAAATACTTGCTTGTGAGACCAATGCCACAGATAAGCAGGGAGAGTACCTGGCCAAGTGCCACAGACAGCAAGAGATCCCTGAAAGGAATGAGAATAACAGACATAAAACACTCAGCCTCCTCACTAAGGAGGAAATGCTCATCCTCCTCCTGGAATCATGTTCAACATTTCCAGCACATGGAAGAAACATGATGCTTCAGTCAATGGGGGTTCTGCTGGGTATAGCCAACACAACATTTCCATTATTTCTGCTCTTATCATGGGCTTAAACGTTGTGCCAACACACTAGCTTTTAATCACGTTAAACAACAGCAGATGGTACATCCCTACCATTTAATTTTGCATTTCACATCTCACAAAGGATAAATGATAGTTTAAATCAACCAAAATACAGCATGGCTTCCTTTGAGCATCTTCCTTAACAGAAAGACCTAGGAGTATCATTCAGACACAGTGGGAAGCACAGCTCTTTCAGGACTTAGCAGCCACAGAGAAAAAGAAAGAATCATGTTTCGCCATCAAGATGAATTTACATTTCATCATATAAACTATTCTTTTCATCCACTACGTAAATGTATTTTATTTCATCTTTCCCACTGCTTACTTTCTCTTCTGCTTGGTGGGAACAGGAGGTTCCAATTTTCCCCTTCCTGTCTCCTGGTTCTTAGAAATGTATTTTCTGGTTTGGCTTCTTGCTTTAATCTGTTTTTCTTATTTTCCATCTCCAGTATCCTCTACATTCTCCCATTACAATCCCATTCTCTCTCCCCACAAGTCTCAAAGAGTTTCTCCTTTTGTGCATGTTCTGTCTTCCTATAATTTTCTCCTCTTTACTCAAGAAATTGCTTTATCTGAAAGCCCCTTTCCCTTCCAACTATCTCCATTTCTTTTACTCTTCTTGTAGATTTTATTATCTAACTGCACAGCCCAACTTAGTCCAAACAATCCTTCTTTTCAAATTTTTGTCACAGGCTCTCCTATACACACAACACTGAAATACCTGTATTTTCTTAATTACCCTTAAGAGTTTTCCCAGGTTCCCTACGTGTCAGTATTCCCACACTGACCTGGACTGCTCCACAGCTACACCCTCCCATGCAGAAGCATGAAAGGCAAAAGTGTTGGCCTGGTAGAGAAGTAAGCAAAAAGAATGCCAGGGAGAGCAAAAGGGCACATCTAGACTGAGTCCTGTCCACTGCTGCTGTGCTGTCACCAGCCCCTGAAAAGAGGGGCTGAGGTCCCTAGGGGAACCCATGAAGGAGAGGGAAAGACGGGAGAGGAGCACGTTCTGCAATGTCTCATTTGAGCCTGGAATGAGGAAAGGGGACTAGGCAATCCTAAGGGAGCAGAGGAAGGAGGGCAGCACCCTGCTCAGCTATAACAGTATTTCATGTGTATTCTCTGCCAGACAGTTAAAAAAATATTGCTTCAAGGCTGCTTTGCTTTCCCTGACAGATTTCCCTGACCTTGACTCTGTGTGTTTGGCAGTGATGAGCATCTGTGCTCCCATAACTTGGTAAACTCAAGTGTCAAATTTGTTTCCCTTTTTCTCATAAACAATCCTCCCACTAATGTGTCATGGTGTCAGTCATGGTGTGATTTAACCAAACAGACGCTGGAAAGCACACGAGGCTGGGTAGTTACATTCAGCTAACATACCTCACTGACAAACAGCCCGACACGCAGAGCAAGAGAACAAACTTTATTGTGCTAAACCCCGTGTTTTGATGGGAGACTGCTGGATAAGTAGCAAGTAAGACTGTAACTGGTACCTCTTCTTTCACATTACTCACTGCACTGTGAAACAGAACCACGGGAAACAAACGTACTGGATAGAGGTGACATCCAAGACCATGATGCAAATGCTGCCTAGACTATTGATCCTCAGTTCCTGCTGTTACCTGCTCTGCGGTTGACATGGAGTAGGAAATTTGAATAGTGACTGCAATTTAAATCCACGTATTAATCTTGCACATTTGTTTACTGTTCTTCATTTAGCTGGATAATGTTTCCTACATCCTTTTCCTGTAATTAAGTTCCATGCAGGGTTGTCCTCTTGCCTACTGCCATTTTTGTAGTTTCGTTTCATTAGCAACTTAAATTTTTGCAAATCTGTTGTGTGTTTTATGTGAAATGCAGGTGTATCCCTGTATCTCAGTCATGCCTATGAGTTAAAGCTTTACTGAGTTCATCGTGGGACTGCATCTGCTCTGGAGAGAAGCATCTTGGATCCTGCTTAGATTTACATAAAGATAAATACATCCTCACTCAGGAAAGGATTTTCACAGTAACATATTTCTTGCTTCCCATGTCTGTTAGCTGTTGGGAACCACTAATCATCACACTTTTTCGGACAGGTGGGAAGCTAGATGAGGTCTTACAAAACGCATAATTTTTATCTCAGCTCTCTATATCTGGGTGTGTCACGAGCTCTAAGCAGAAAGTACTGATCTTTGTATTAAAAATCCAACCAATAAAACCCGAAAAACACAAGGCAAGTTTAAAGGCTATGTATGATAGCTATAGCCTTCTCTAGTGTGCATTTTTTGATTGTGTCATTGCTATTTGCAATTTATAAAACAACCATATTTTTTTCAGAGTTGATTCTTTGCCAAGTCATTCAATCACATCTGCAAGTGGCAGTTTTCCCAAAGACTCGACATCTACAGCACATATATATATATATATGGGTGTGTGTGTGTGTGTGTTTGTATGTATACATACAGCCTGTCCTCAGCTTCTGTATTTTACATTTCATAAACTTATAAACAAGAATGTAATTCAAATTTTATGGTCTTATTCCTAAAAAGTCATTGAGAATACCTTCCTATGTCTTCTGTCAATTACAAAATATTTCCAAAAATCCACTCACTATTGTATTATTGAAGTCATCAATGAAGACAAAGGGTAATTAGGAGTTCAGTAAATACAGACATGGAAAAGAATCAAAACTATGAACATGAACACCTCCAAGTCTGTAGGCAAAGGTTGGATCAGTATAATCTCTGTAACTTGAAAGAGCTTTTGAGTAAAAATTGTTTTTCGGACAAAAATGCAGAAAATTGCTTTGTGGAAGACGAAGTGCAGGTAGTACTGTCAGTGCCACTCTTTCAAACACTGACTACATAAATAATACTGAGTACATACATACTGCTTGTCTCTGAATTTTGCACACATTTGGTATTTTCAATTATGTAAGAAAACTCATTCTGAAATCAAGCTGTTGTCCTTCTCTCCCAGCCAGAACGTAGTTAAACATTTCACAGATGATGTATGACAAGGAAGGACACAAATCTTTTATTCTTATTTCATCAGTGCGAGGAGTAGCATGTTAGATATTTAAGCAGAACTAATTCAAATGCCTATGAAATGCTCAGACTTGAAGCAGAGATGATCCATTTTATAAAGCTTAACTATTCCTAAGGCTGTTCATGCCCATATTAAGCTCTCCTGCCACAACTAGCCATATGTCCATTACATTGAATGACAAGTAGTGGCACAGAAGATTTGGTGTGCTCCCCTTCTCTCACCACTGTAGGCTGTGACACACTAACCATTACCACAGGAAAAAGGTGAAATGAAAAATAAGGAAGAGAAAGCAAATCCCAAGATCAAAAAATTGTTCATTTTTGCCATGAGTGAATGGAAGAGAACAACTCAACTCTCTCCAAACAGAGAAGTTAAAACAAATCTTCAATTACTTTTTTAAATTGGTGACAACATCAGCAGCAACACAGAATAATACAATGTTTGGATAAACCTAATAACCAATGGAAGATGTCTGAATTGTACAAAAAATGCCTGATAACATAATTGATATTTAACTTTTTTCCTGGAAATGATGATCTCACAATGCAAGAGTCTTAACTCTCGAGCCTCTAATACCTGGATAAGAATAATAACATACCCATTCCTTTTTAAGAAGCAGCAAACAAACACTGAAAAGAAGACTTCAATGGCTGTGGAAAAACTACTGCTTCCTTTAGACAAAGTAAAAAGAAACTAGCTCAGTGCAGTAATGTCTGGCACTCATTAGTATCTTCCCCAAAAATCATAATACCTTTGACATATGGAACATGGCTTCTATCTGCTACACTTTATGTGTTGCTTTTCATATGCTCCACCACTCAAGAGATGGCACAAAGGATGATTTCTCCCCTAAGTCCTTGGTCTGTCATGCTGGCTTCAGTAGCACATTCATTCACTGAGGAAGCAACTTCATTCATATCTTGGAGAAAGGCTGTGTAGTTTGAAGGCCTTCAAACTGAACACCAAAAAAGAGTCTCACTACAAAAAGCTTTATAAAAGTGAGGATTTCTGCCTTTCAGGATCCAATTTCTCTTTAGCTGAGTGCTATTCTATTTCTCTACTTGTAATCTATTTAAATCAAAATAAAGCAATTCTTCAAAAATCCCATTTTCCCTCACTAGCACCAACAGCACCTTCTCCAACCAAGTTAAAACAGGGGAAGATCTTCAGCTTGTATCTAGACTTCGATCTCATAAATGCACAGAATCATTGAATCATGATTGGTTGGATTAGGTTGGAAAATGCCATCTAGTCCAACTATTAACCTAGCATCAGATGGGTATTTTGAAGAGAGAAGTAGGTCAGAATAACTCCTAAACCTCCCAGGTGTCATGCTGCTAAGTGGGTTTTTCATGGCATACTATCAGAAATTAAAAAATACTTCTTTATCATCTCTTTAGAAGTGGAGCCAGAAGACAAAGCCTCATCTTTACATTGGGAGCCATTTAATTCTGTTTACACGTCTGGGCAGGTAGGTGCTGTGCATCCGTTTTACTTGTTCCTCCAGGCATATGGAAATTTCTGTCGCTGAGTCTCTCCTTCTTTATCAGCCATGACTATACCAAACTTCCGAAGGCAGACATTCTCATATCAAAGAACTCTGAAGCTATTGCTTGGTTCCTAGCACATACACACTGGCATAATAAAATGTACTAAACAGCTATCTGCAGGTTGTCCTTTAATTATTTTTCATGAAGTTAAAATATTTAGCTTTGAATAGTAGTTCATTTCCATGTCCTTCCCAGAACATAGAAACACTATTCACAACACAAAATCAGTGCAGTGCAACAATCAGAAGGAGCCACACAATCACAGCTGCTGCATGCTGGAGAATCAGTGACATGCAGAGGGTGGCCAAGTGATTTAAACATTCAGGCCTATTTAATTGGCACTAAATCCTGTTTTAAAGCACTCACCATGTCAGTTTCATTTAATTGCTTTCCCTCCTCTCTTTTGTACTTTATTTGGTATCTTTCCACTGATAAGTCCCCACTGCATCGGTTTAAGAGTACCTCAGATGTTAAAGAATAGAGGCTACCACACTTTTAATCTCTAGCATGAGGTGTGTTAATCCTCCAGCATGCCACAGGCTCCAGCAGATGAAAGATTGGCAGTCTGTTTCCTGAGCCAATATTCCACTAGAGGAACACATCTGTAAAGGCTGCTTTATGGCACTGTTAGGATGGGCCTGCAGGCAGGTTCACGCTTTCTCTGGGATGGTAATGACTGCCATACAAAGTTACCGCTCCAAATGTTCCAAGCGTGTATTTAAAAAGAGAAAAAACCAGATACACTTCTTTTAGAGACTGACAACTGCTATGCCATAGCAAAGTTGATGATGTCTGTCACAGCACTGTGATTTTGCCAAGCTTCTTCACTTGAGTTCATTTTAGTGTGTTTCTATAAAAGCGTGAGGGAAAATAAAACAAGGTCTTAAAAACTTCACGTTGATTCAAAGTGAGCTGAAGTTATGCCCCTATAAGAATCTAGTCAAATTTATTTAAAAGCTTACAGGTGCATGTGGAATCTTAAGATTCTACTTGTCTGATAGAAATGTTGAAGCATATTACCACAGAAAAAACAGGAACAGCACGTGTCAAACCCACAAATACTAACTCCCATCACAACCATGGAATGTGTTTTCACCACAGCCGAGTTCCTCAGTTCCCACACCACCCCCCACTGGAACAGCTACTTAATGAGGACACGGACATTACTTCCATATTTTGTGGTTCGCACTTAACACTGTCATAGGCAGCTTGTGAAAGAATAAATTAACAAGATTTGTTCTGGACAATCAACTGAGCTCTCACTGAAAGCTAAAGCTGCAGATTTTCTAATAGCTTTGAAGCATATGAAGTCTCCTACTAGTCCTGCGTTGCTCTGAAATTGATTGCATCTAGAGAACAAGACTCTACACTTATTTTGCATGGAAAAACCCCTTATTCTGACATGCCTGTTACACAGGGGAGAAATTCTACAAGTTGGCACATGCAACCCTTCCCTCCTCTCTGCCTCTCTCAATAAGGTCAGGATTGCAGCAGGCATCTTCAGTTAACGCATCAAAGCTGCTGCACACTGCTTTAGAGCAATTTAGAGAAGCAGTCCCAATATTCTATAATTAAATGTTTATAGCACTAACAGTAACCAAGTCCTCCAACACATATAGTGATAATGACACCCTTGGCTGACGTGCCACATTATTCTGTTGGTCAACTACTCCCATAGTCTACATTCTCTGCAATCACTCTAGATGATGTCTCAAGAAAATACAGCGGATTTGTAGGTTTAGACAAAAGACTTTTTTAATATTTCTGGCAAGGAAGAACAAACCGACCTAAAATATTTTCAGAATATAGACATCAAGCCATTGCTGAACAGTGAAATACCAAAGCCTGAATCCCAGCTAAAGCCATATACTGCATTAAAATATGAACAACACTAATACTGAACACTCATATGAACAGCTACAAATCAGAGAGTGAAACCCACACAACACTAAGCCTATCTATCACTTAATTCCTACTGAGTCATTATTTTGAAATCTTCATGGCATTTAAATGATGTATAGGCTTAGTACTGGATCTCAGCACAAAGGGTGGGTTTTATACATGGTGAGTTGCAGAGTACCTCATGCTCCCACTGAGCAATCTCTGAACATTGCTCATAAGCAATCTCTGTGCCTTAAATTGGGGGTAGGAGGGGAGCTCTGTGCTGTCTTGCTCTCATCATCCTCTCCTGCTGCTTCCCCAGTGACTCTTCACTCGCACTGCAGCTCTGGATCAAGTTTCACAGCTTTTTTCCTTACCAGAGCCCAGCACCTCATTGCAGCATCCCAGGGACAGCCCTTAGGGGCAGGAAAGGGACAGCCAGACCTGGACATGGAGCCACCACTTCCCAAAAGTTGGAGAAGCCCCAGCAGCCACCACCTTGGCTGGAAGGACACCCTGGGCATGGGCATGGGCATGGGGACAGCTGCCCATGTTTCTTATCCTTTACTTTTTGGCATTCCTAGTTGCTTTGAGGATTTTCAGTTTAAAGCATTAAGGGTTTAATTTGTATTCAAATACAACTGGGCTTGAATTTTAAGAGCCTTTTGGGGAGCTCACTAAAAATCAAGGTGTAGGTACATCTGCCTCAAAGCTGTGGCTGACTCAGGCTCTGCTGCTTTTCAGTGATAGCTTGAGGGACCAGCACAGATTGTTGACTTCAGATGAAAACAAAACAGAATCACATTCAGCAAGTCTTGGGAGTCTCTGAAGCAGTTACTTAGAGATGAGCTCTTACCTAACAAATTTCCCAATTCTTGTATGTTGCCAGTTACAGCAACTCTTGAAAATGGGTTTCATTTATGATAAGCTTATACCCCAACATCACACACACACACACACACACATGCTCAGAGATATGTGTGTTTTACAACACTTTAGTAAATGGCATTTTTTAAAGATTATTCTTACACAGATAAAACATAATAGCTATATACTGCTGAGACAATCTGCTGCACTGACTCTAAGTGCAATGAAGGCACTCATTTTAAAATTATTATTATTATTATTTAGTAAGAAATATGTTTAAAAACAGCAAAGGAAAGTGTGGTGACAAAATTTCCATGCTATTATCTTGACGGAGTTCAGTGCTAGATCATTTACAGGCAAATTGAAGGCAGGGTGTGTGTGTTGGTGCAACTTGTTAATTGTCAGCTTCATCCTGCCAGTGAGCCAACAAAGAAAAGGAAAACATGTTTATCCTAAAAACATGCCTAAGTTTTGAAACAGCCATCTGCCTTCCAATCAGCAATTTTCTAGTTCTTTTTCACAATCACAGTACTTGGAGACCTAGAGGCTTTTTCTCTTTAAAAATGAAGGTCTCTCCATATACAGTTCTTGGCAACTTCGCAGTCTATGGGGCACTGATAGACTGAAAATATTCCAATCTTTCTGATGGAATCAAAAGTATAATTATAGATGACCATGCGATAAAAGAATTGTATTTCAGGTTATTGTAGCCAAATAAATTGACTGAAGCTAGCTGCAGCCCATACATTTTTATAAATTTCTCTCTCTACCCAAGTATGACTAGAGAAATTAAAATAAATAAACATATAAATATTTTATCTAGATTGGAATAATAAATGACAGAATTAACTTTCCATACAAGAGCTTAAAAAACTATTTACAAACACCAATTGTGGAATATGGTACTTTTTAAACAAGTAACTTCTTCCATCATTATCCAGAAATTAATTCAAAAGTGATATTTCTAGTCTTAGAATGAGTAAGAGACTCAGTTATGTATTAAGAGTGAGCTGCAAGTTCTCAGGCTAGAAATTCATATGACAGCTACTGAAAATATTACATTTTTGTCTAGGTAGTCATTGAGCTGCTGATCAATGTTATTTTTATGATTCAAGAATAAAGCACACAAATTGATGTGGTTTTGAAATAGATATTTATCTTTACTCTGTTCTAAATGCACCAGTTTGAGCTTTCAGCTGTTGAAAGAAATAAGGATGTGGAAGGACTGACGGCTCTCTATCTCTTGGAGAAAAGAAAATCACTGTCAAATTTCATTAGCTCATCTCACTTGCAGTGGTTTTTATGCCTAGGGCTAAGGACATTATAAGTACAGTGACGAATATTTTTAGATAGTATGAGAAAGAGTTTTAAAGTTTCAGTTCAGTTAAGATCATCATTAGCTCCCAGTTTTCTCAGACGAGCTGAAAGCCTACAGTAATAGACCTGGATGACTCCCAGCATCAAGAAAATACCTCACTAGTGCCCAGAGAAGTACAACATCACTTCTTATTGCTCTCTTGACACTACTGTACAGTGCTAATGCAGTTTAAACTGAAGGGGGTTTATGGACTCTTACAGCTATTGAGAGACAGTTGATAAAGGAGGAGATGAAAAGCATTACAGCTCCTGCCATACCCCTGCCACGGATAAGCCAATCTTGATTGAACGCTCTGATGGAAAACAAGTTTAAATAGCTCAAGATTCCTCAAGTGATAGATGCTGCTGTAACTTAATTCAGTGTTGTCAGAAACACAGGAGTATGGGCTTGGAGTTCCTAGAAAATAGTATGTATGTGAGTCAGCAAGATGGATGATTTCAGATTTTTACTTATGCTCTCAAAAGTGGCAAAAATTGCTTCTGCATTTCTGTCCCCTTAAAATGCATAGCTCTAAACATATGCATTTGTGAGTACTGACTGTACATCCACAATTAGGCAACTAAAATAATTACTGTCTACTTGTAAAATTAGAGATCAAAAAAAGACAGGTATGAATACTGAAAGTGCAAAAATGCATCTATGAATATCATGGCTGGCTTTTGGATAATTAAAACTACTAATTTAATTATTAATTCTACCTACAAGTGGTAGAATTTTTCTTTATATCAGCACATCTGCAAAATAAATAACAATGATTGTTCATTCTAGAGAGCATATAATATCTAATGTAAGAGTTTTATTTTAAAATCACATTTATCTGCCTGGATTCTGCAAAATCTTTTGCTTGGATAAAACGAACTGTTTTTAAAACTTCAGAACACAACAGTTACTTCTTTTGTTTTCCCCCCAAGTCTTCTGGTAATTATCAACGGTGTTTTCAATAACATTGAAACACAGAGAATTGAAAAATCCCTGCTTCTATGGGCCACATTTTCTCCTCAAGTAGGCATATGCAATTCCCAGAAATTTGAATCTTCTTTACAGTAAGTTCCAACTCTATCATCTACATGCTTAAAACATGTAAAAGAAACCTTAAGAAAAATGTTCTTAAGTCGACCCCTGCATATTGGCCCCTTAATCGCACCCCTGATACAGAAAGACAAAGGATACCCACATTAGCATTTCAACAAGGATGGCATTAAGCCATTGCACACGTTTCCAATTCTCCAGCTACTTCAAAGGAGAGATGCTCATGTGCCTGTGGCTCATTCTAACTTCAGCTCTTCGAGGCTCTGACCTTCTTTTGCTTTTTCCCATGTGTGGGTTGTATTGCTGCTACCTCATTCTGCAGCCCCTCAAGCAGGAGCAATGCTCAAAGTTGCTTGCTCATGGATATTATGACAAACACAAGGACATTAACGTTTTATGCATTTTTTTCCCAACAGTTCTTTAATGCACAGAGGCCAGAATTTTCCCCCCTTTGGGTGTCTTTCTCTATCCTCTCCTTGCCTGTGAAGCCTGTAAACTGACTTTCAGAGTGGCACAACTTCATTATGGAGAAACAGAAAACACCCTCAACAGATCTACCACTAATCTGGTGGTTAATACACCACAGGAGGCAGAATATGTGAGCGCAAGTCCTCAGAGCAAGACCCCTGAATCCACTTAGGCAAACAGTTTAAGAGTTTGGCTGCTTTACAGATCTGGGTGCCACCTTTCTGGAAGAGAAGTTTGTGCTCCAGTTCCAGAGAAATTGCAAAGGCACAGATGGAGAGCGAATTCCTGGTTTGGATCAATAACTACCCCAGGGCTGTAGCAATGAGGGGTTTCAGTAAGCTCCACCTTTCCTGGCCCAGCTGGATCAATTGTGAGTGTCCTACTTACAGGACTTGAAAGGTGCTGAGGTTTCTTCTGTGTCTGCTACTAGACCATCCTGAAACCAAGGTCCCTCTAAGGCATTTCGAGTTGGGTGCCCAGAACTGACTCAGTATAACCCAGAGGTGCTTTCATGGGTCCTCTCTGCCTTTTTACTTCTAAGATACAGAAGGGTCTGCAGGAAAGGTAGCTCTTGGTGAAAGGGGGCACTGCAAAGCTGCCTCACAGGGATGTGGAGTGCAAGCAGTTCTCCCTCTTCTTGCTTTTGCTGTTTAATCACTACACAGCAGTGATAACCATTACTCAGCCAAAACTACACAGGAGGTCCAAACTTCTGCATCTGCATTTAAATTTTGATTCCTTGTAATTCAAAAATCAAAAAGCTATTTTGAGTGGAAATTACAACTGGAGAGAACTCACCTCCTGCTAAATGAAAAGGCCAACAACACTAAGTTCTTCATTTTTAGGTACGAGTGTGATGGTTCTGGTTTACTGCTCTACCCTTAGGCTCCAAGATAAATCTTTCCCTTCCTCTCTTCCTTTCAATTCAGTGAGACAGCATGACTGCCTCTGTCAACACTGTAAATTTACTACAGACCTGACACACAGTGATGGAACAGGTTCAGCTGAAAAAACATAATGGCACTGATCTCATTTTTGCTGTTTTATTAGAATTCAGAATTGCAAGGTGTTTGAAATAGATACAAATAAATAAATTGTAAGTGATCTGGGAAGTTGCTAGCTGCAGATTTTTGGAGAGTCAAGACATAGAAACTCCTGGCCTGCATTCTGCTGTGGTGCTGAATGTATGACCTAAGTCTCCAATGACCTAAAGAATGAGAATGATGAATCACTTAAATTAAAATGAAACTTGTGAAAAAAGGGGAACTGTAAGGTCCTCTTAAAGGAGATAAACCGCGTGACATTTGCCAGAGCACTGCTCCCTGCCGCACAGGTTGCTTTATTGCAATTTCTTCACAATATCAGCATCTAAATTTCAGATATGCAAAAAAAGGAAAGAAAACTCAATCACATAAACCAGATTTTCTTAGTGGTTACAATTTTACTTGCCAGCACTGAAGTGTGGAGTCATGCAAAGGCAATGAATAGGCTGTAACCGGGCCACTGAGGGTCTCCTCGGTGTGTGCAGCTGATATGCCATCTCCTTCCCATAATACAGGGTGATGGCATGGCAAATGCCATCTCCTTCCCATAATACAGGGTGATGGCATGGCAAAACTCACTCCTGAACCAGGAGAACATGGATCAAAATTGGTGTTCCAGCTGTGGCAAATGAGATCAGCTTCATGAGGCTTTCCCGGTGTGCACTGGGACGTTAATCAGCCCCACGCTACTCTCCTGACAGTGGTGGATACAGAGGAGGCATAGCTCTGTTCTTCAGGTGTTCTTATCTTTCAGGTGTGCCAACCTCCCCACCCCTGATACTGGGAAATGGCACCTATGTATAATCCCCTGGTTATGCTGAATGTAGCATGTCACCAACGACACCCATATGGTTCACCCTCACAACACCTCAATCAGAGAGATTCATAGAATATCCTGATTTGGAAGGATCCCACAAAGATCATAGAATCCACCTCCTATCCCCGTGCAGGACATATCCCAAGAGTCACACCATGTGCTTGAGAGTACTGTCCAAGGTTCTTGAACTCTGGCAGACTTGGTGCTGTGACCACTTCCTGGGGAACCTATTTCAGTGCTCAACCACTCTCTGGGTGATAAACCTTATCCTACTATTTAAGTTAAACCTCCCCGGACAGCTTCATGCTATTCCCGTGGGTCCTGTCACTGGTCACCACAGAGAAGAGATCAGTGCCTGCCCCTTCTCTTCCCTTCATGAGGAAGTTGTAACTGCAATGAGGTCTCCCTCAGTCTCCTCCAGGCTGAACAGACCAGGTGACCTCAGCCACTGCTCATATGGCTTCCCTTCAAGACCCTTCACCATCTTAATGGCCCTCCTTTGGATGCTCTGTAGAAGCTTTATATCCTTCTTGTACTGTGGTGCTCCAAACTACACACGGTACTCAAGGTGAAGCCACACTGGTGCAGAGTAGAACAGGACAATCCCCTCCTTCAAACAACCTGCACAAGCCCAAAGAGCTCTCTCTGATGAAGCTCATCTCCTGTGAAGACAGCCATGGAGGATGCTGCTCCAGCTTAGGCATCTCTCCAAAAGGATGGCTTCTCAAACCAGAATAAAAAGTCCACTGGTGTGCAGGAAGGCTTCCTCACACACCAACTGCTTTTCTTCAGCACAGGACCTTTTGCCTCCCAGCCACATACATGTGCGCTCACAACCTTCAGCTGGCAAATTTATTTTATTTTCCCTCCCAGCAAGATTCACATCTGTGCTTGTAGCAAAAGAGAGCAGGGGGTCAGTCTGACAGTTGAAATGAAAAGTGTGAGGAAAAATCAGGGATTAAATCATTTTCTGTGCAAGCATGACATTTGAGATACTCTGCTCTAAAACGTTACCCTGCTACTGTTGCAAAAATACATGCATAAACCTACCATTAGCATTGAAAAGATTAGGAAGAATTTCTGTGTTATTCAATAGCATTTGCTCTCTAGAAATCACTCCTCTGAAAGGCATCTAAGGCCATAGTTATAACTGAACGATGAAATCCCAGTCATAGCTCTCCGTTTTCTTGCCTTTCAGAATTGAAGTTAGCCATTAAATAGGATTTCACTGCAATGATATGCATTACATTTTCCACTGATGTCTTTTTTTCTTCCTCGTAAGAAATAAGATGAGAAAAGGCAGAAGATCTCTCGTAGCTGCATGAGTGAATCAAGTGACATACCCACCATACACAGTACACACACTGGGATAAGTGCTTGTGTTCATGTGGGCCATCCTAGACATGACTGTAGGTCTCTTACATATTGCTTTTGAGTAACATACACTTAATTTATGTATGGAAGGGGTTATCTGACAAGGGACATGTGGGGCTGTAAAGTACCCAAATACTTCAGAGATGTAAAAAAAAAAATTAGCTTTTAATTTACTTCCTTCATTTACTTATGGAATAAACTAAAATTTAATTCAATTGTAATTACATTAGTTTGTATAAGTCAAATGTTTTTGTTTATGAAGCCCAGTTTGAACACAGATCCATAGTTAAATCTCAGTTAAGCAGGTGCAACAGGCCATGGCAGGGCTTGCCGTGACTTGGGAGTGAGCTTTCCTAAGGTCCCTGCACTCACTCCTCAGTTCTCCCCATGAAAATTATGCTGCAGGTCAAAATATCCCAATGGCCTGCCCAGGCAGGAGCAGGGAAATCCAGAACAAGACTGAAAAGTTGGTGAGACTTGTGAAATGCAATGACTATAATTCATCAAACAGGATGCCATTCTGCTTCTTCAGATTCTGTTCTTTATCAAGATTTATTTTCTTGGGAAGACAGATTGAAAGGACATCATAGAAGACTATTTGCAGCTGCAAAAATATCTTTACCCATCCAAAACAAATTTGGCATGACAATGGCCCTTCAAATGTTCAAATGAAGTTAATTAGGATTATTCTTTTCCTTGTGAATATTTTCCTATTGTTCCCTAAGTCTGATCACTAGGCCAAGTGCCTGGACAGATATCAGAGGGCCTCACAGGGGAAATTATCTGAATAAAACAGTGGCAGTAAATGAGAAAGTTCTGGTATCAAATTATGCCACAATGCTGTTACAGCTTTCTTACTGCATGCACAGTACTGTGGGCAGAATATGGCCCTTCAAACAGGACAGCAGTCTGAGAACCAGATGCTATTTTTTGCTAGTTTACAGTTTCCCCCGTTGGGAAGTATCACACTTTACCTGTGTGTACTGTACAACTATCATCAGTATCATATTAAGGTTATGTACAAATATATTTATAATAAATAATTTCAAGCTCAACTAATATGATTATGAATATGCAGGCATACTTGAGAGATATCATGGGACCAGATGAGACAGATTAATCTTGTAATTAATTGTGTACTTGAATTTAATTTATATGCTTTTATTATTTAGTACCTGTGTCAACCACTTAATTTGCCTTCAATTCACTTCCTTATATAATATTAATGAAACATTCTATATTGAAATTTTGAAATTCATCAGACTGTGGAAATCAGATATTAGCAAGAGTCATTATATCATCAATTTATCCTCTTCTAGTTTAAAACAATTCAAGACCTGTAGTTTCAGAAACCACTCCTTAAGAAGAGTATTTCAGTTCAAGAAAGAACATTTGTAGCAGATTGAACCATGTCTTTTCACAGTCAGAGATCAGAATTAAAAATCCAATTTACACTGTGGAACAAACTACAACAAGACTTTGAGAAGGAAGAAATAACAGTAATATTAATTTCAATAAAAACCTTGCACAAAGGTCAATGATTTTACAGCTCTGTACAGATGACAGAGTAAATGAAGATCGTAGAGATTTATGCATTAAGAAACCTACAAATTGGTCTGCACAACATGCTCAAAACATTTCATGCCCAAACGCGAAGATGGGACTGCTTGGGGTGCTGAGGAGTTGCTGACTGAGCACTGGCAGAGATCAAATCAATGAGAAACATCAAAGTAATCACTTGTTTAATCTTTGCCAAATTGCTTGCTTAATCTTTGGGTTACTCTAATGAATGTTCAGGGCATTCCTGAACTACTCAGTTGGGAGGGTGCACCGCTCTATTTCAGAAGGCGTGTCTGGAAATGAGAATGGTTGGGAATTGGCACTGTTGTCAGAAGGGGAAGAAATTGCTAAGATGAGAACAACCTGTCTACAGGCTCCTTGGGGGCCATACTGGGTCTGGCTGGGATCAATTAACTACCTTCATCTCAAGCCATGAACTTTTTATCTTACTTTCTCCCCTTGTCCTGCTGAATGGAGGCAGTGAGAGAGCAGCTCAGTGGGCACCTGTCAGCCAGACAAGATCAATCCACCAGAGGGGTGGAGAAGACCTCATTGCACATGTATGCAGCCTCACACAACAACAGCAGCAAAGAAGTCTCACCTTAAAACACTTCTGCCCTCCCTCTGCCTGTGCCCAACACCAGGAACCTGCAAGGTGTACCAGCAGCAACCATGCTGAGGCCACACTCTCTGCTAGTTTGTGTCATGGCAGTGTCAAGCAGTTAAGAAACTGCAACCCTGCACCTCCTGGCCCTCTGGCAAATATGTTAGGCTATTGTGTCTGATTATTTTTGCAAGGCCAGACAGATGAAGCACTTCACTACTCCAGGATGGAAACTGTGCTCCTTGGTCCAGAGGTATTACCCTTGCAGCGGGGGTCAGGAGAAGCAGGCAGAGGTCTTTAACTGTGGGATTTTTTCACCGCGTCCAGTACCAATTCTACCACAAACCTCCCACAGATATCTTCAGCTCTCCTTGCATGATTTTACTCTCCACTGTTGTGTCTGTTCAGGTCACAAAATCTCAGGGAAAGGACTCCTTTCTATATTAAATGAGCTCCTACCAGAAAGTCTTCCTTTATGTAGGAAGTAGAATAGGAACTGGGGGGGCAACACAAAAATAGTTTCCACAAGAAAATCCAGTGGAAGGTGCCTACCAGTGTTGGAGGTTTCCCCCCTCCTAACTCCTTGTAGGCAAGACCTTGTCATCCTTCAAAGAAAAGTATATTGTATTGTCTTTTTGTAACTGCAGTTTATTTTTTACTTGGGAAAGCTGAAGCCTTACACTTTCCTTTTTTCCATTTTCAGCAAACCTTTTGTTGTGTGACACCTTTTGGTTCTTTGTAATAAAAATGCTTTGATTGCCTGGATATATTGATTTTCAGTTTCCTGAAGCTTTGTGCTTTTCTTCTAAGGTTTCGCTGACACAGCTTAGGCTGAACCTCTCAATCCCATTCCCCCTTGCTCCTGACTGAAGAAACAGTTCTCATGAAACTGGATGAAGCTCATCAGGCATTTAAAAATTATGCCCATTGAGCTCCAGCCTCCTCTTTTTTTCATTCTTTTAATCTCTTCCATTTTCCTCCCAGTGTTGCAGGACAGAAATTGAATAAAATGCAGACTGTTTTTGTTTTAAAAGCAAACCTCCACCTTTGTGTACTTGTTCTGCAGACAACTGGCCTGTTGTGACAGGACAAGGGATAATGGTTTTAAACTAAAATGGGGGAGATTCAGACCATCTATAAGGAAGGATTTTTTTTTATTATGAAGGTGGTGAAACACTGGAACCAGAAAGGGGATACAAGTTTCATCCCTGGTAACATTCAAGGTCAGGCTGGAGGTGGCTCTGAGCAACCTGATAGTGTTGAAGCCATTGCCTTGCTCATTGCAGGTGGGTTGGACTAGATGAGTTTTAAAGGTCCCTTCCAACCCAAACCATGCTATGATTCTATTTTATGATGCAATTATGACAGTTATAATTGTGACCTATAGACATGGGATTTTATAGATAATTTTATTTCCTCACAAATATGCACATACTGGGGTCAGAATGTAACTTGTGGAAAAAGTTTACATTGACAAATGTAAATGTAATGTCATGATGACACAGAGAAAACCAGATTCTTAAAGTGAAATCTGAGTCAGACTTAAAAGTCTCAGCAGTCAAACATTTTTCCTGGCATTGTGAATACCTTGGAAAAAATGGCAACACAGCCTGTCGGGATAAGTGTTTTTTGTTTCATTACCAAGCAAACATAGGTGCAATTTCATACCCAAAGTATGCAAGGTTCACAATTTGAGAAGAAACTCTCAGAGAAAAAAAACCCATCTTAATACATATGCTACTCCAGATCTAGTACTAAAAACTAATATTTTCATATTTTCTTATCTCAAAAGGATTTCAGTGGCTACTTGCTAAGTGAATCCTCTCAAACTAGCCTCACTGCACATACTATCTCAGAACTTTTAATGTTTAATGTAAGGTTTAATGCTAAGATCACTTCTGAGAAGAGTAAACCATCACAGCATAGAAAGAGACAAGACAGGAGGCAACTTCCACTTATTTTTTCATAATTCCCATCTGTTGCTTCCTTAAGAAATCTGTTTGAGTTTCTTAATATTTTCCAACGAAATTCTTTTGATCTCAATTTTAGCATTCTGGCAGCTTCACATCAAACAGCTAAACCCAGCAGCACGGGGTATTTAGAAAAATACACAACTTGACACTTTTCATGCTGTGATATCATAATTAAAATGGAAACATTCCATTCATGCAATCTAACCTTGGACATCACATACCAAAACATTCTACAGAGCAAGTCTAGAACTGAAATCAGCACTTCTTGCACAAAATCCTCTTCCAGAAAAACATCCAGTTTTATTTGACTTCAGAACATGGGAACCCATAAAATTTCTCATTAAGTTGTTTGAAGGGAAGCTTATTTGAATGTTATTTCTAGTGTGAAGTTTTGTAGTTTCAACTTTCCACCACCAGGTCGTATTACGGCTTTTGTCAGCTACCTGTTGCATGAAAAGAAGCTAAAACAGGAAAACAAAAAAAATTTAGTTGTAAACTTCAAGTTTAGCTGATAAACCAGAAATAAAGTTCAAAATACGCTCATGAAAAATGTGTTTCTCAGAAGAGCATTAGGAGGGTCCAGCAGCTGGCTGACCGTGTAACCAGTTGTGATGTGCATGACCCAGCATCCTGGCTGAGCTGCTTCTGCTTGGGAAGCTACTGCAGAATGGTTTTTGCAAACAAAGGTTTTCTCAGTGAAGCTGTTACAGTGACAGCTAACACGTTTGAAAAGAAAACTAAAATGAATACAACTGTTCTAGGTATTCATTCTAACTATTTTACTATTTTCTTTTTTTTTTCTTTTTTTTTTTGCATTTGACTAGGTTCAGCCATGTATCAGTTTCAAGAACATACATATAATAAGATATATTATTATCAGGGATCCACAAGTCCATTTACTTCGACCTCCAGCATAAGCCAGGCCATGGGACTTCTCAAAATTAATGCCTGTTTGATTCAGAGTACGTATCTTATAAAAGCATCCGATACTGTCCATTGCTCAGCAATGGAGAGACTTGAGAGACTTGACAAGTTGCTCCAGAGATTAATTACCTAACTATTAAAACCTGTGTCTATTATTTCAAGGAGGAATTTGTGTAGCATCGGCTTTCACTCTACCACTGTTTTCTGATACTGTACTACAATTTTTGTTTAACATATACAAAATTCTACCAACACACCCTCTAATCTCATTTTTGTTTAAACAGACCAAGATTCTTCAGCTTTTCACTATAAAACAACCTTTCTACTAGCACTCTCGTGGCTCTCACTTAAAACTCCTCTAGTTTATCACTATTCTTCAATCTTGAACAATAGAATGGGATGATGTCCCAAAGCCAGTCACACCATAACCAAGACCTCTTCAATATTCCCTTGTTCACATATCAAAAATCTCATTATCCCTTTTGCACCACACTCTCATAGCAGAGGTCACACCCTGCTAATTCCACACACAATGTCTCAACTCTTTCTGATACTGCTTTCTAGGACAGAGCCAACAATTCTATCAGCATGGGCCACAGTACTCATTCCTATATATAGTCCTTTTACTTGGCCTCATACAAACTCCTACTGCTTTCTTGCATTTTGTCCATAGCAATCAGAGCAGACCACCCTGTATAGCAGCTCTTTCGGTTGACTAGTACCACCCACCACCCTCTTTAATTTTGTGTCATCTGCAAATTTCATGTGTAATAATTTTCTCTTTTCTTCCACACCCACAGATAATAATGTAAAATAGCATGCGATTCATCATCCTTCTTGCTCAAGAAACACATTTAAGTTTAGAAACTGCCACTAAGTTTTAAAACCATCTAATGTGTGTATAATGTTGATTTTTTAATCATTCTACTTTCTTAATCAAAACATTGTGTAATATTATGTTGAAAAGACTGAGAGTTGACATACACAATTTCAAGACTGTCCCTAAACTAGCAACCACCTCAGAAAAGGCACAAAGCTATTTTGACTAAAGGTATTCACCATAAACCCACACTGATTAAAACTAATTACTTTAATCTTTCCTTAATATTTAATTAATCAGATCCCAGATCTGCTGCAATGTCAGATCAATGGCAAGGTGGTAGGGCAATGAATATTTGAATCACCTGTTTGGTCTTTAATAAACCGGTACAACAGTAGCTTATTTTCTCTTCTCTGGACCTCCTCACTGCCCAGCAGCACAGAGCACTCCCCGGGATGCAGATGGCATTAGCTTGCTCACTTGCAAGTATCCAGCTTCTGGTTTATATCTTCCTTAGCTACTGCTGGAACAGAATGCATTTTGTTGTTGCCATACAATACAGCACCTGGATTTTACTCAGAATCCTTCTACTTCTTCAATTTCTCTCTTGAAGCAAAATGAACAAACCTCCCCTCTTCCCTTCAAGGATAACACAACCACCTACCCCCAAGCAAAGCAAAACCACTTCTCCTCCTGCTTTCTGCCTCTTCTCACCTCACATGCTTCCTACAGTCCTCAGCTTTTGCTGCACATCAATTCCCATCTGCTTTCCTTTTCTTTCATTGGTTATACGTTCTAAGTCTTTTTGTTCATTTTTTAATGTAGCCATGAAAGCACAACTGACTGAAAAGTAGACTATTTTGGGTGTTCTTTTAAGAAATGCTATGAAACACTTCTCAGAAAAATGAAAAAGAAGACCAGAGAAACAGCTAGAGAATGTACTCAGTCAGAGAAATCCATTCAAATGCAAGTAATGTCAAGACTGGTGGCATTTCTCAGCTCCATTAAATGTCAGGAAACTTTCAACGCCAAGAAAACTTCACTGTAGTCCAAATCAAATTTGTTTTACTGTTCTCCCTCTATCATAATCTTTCATTATATGGACTGAATACTGTTTTCCAAAACATAATTTGCATAGGGATGAATACATTACTATGCTGATCCATAGGGACTGTGTTTCTATAGCTCAGACTCTGAAGTTTTTTGAGATGGGTAAGAATAACACTTTTTTTAATAATTCCCCACAGCAGGTAAAGAAAGTTATAACTGTGACAAAGATTAGAGTTACATGAGTCTAACTGATCTGTTTCGGTAATAAAAGATTAATTTTCTTTCAGCAAACCAGAGGCTTTGCACCTGAACATGTAAGAAGTCCAAACTCCTTTAAATCTATTACAAATTGTAAAAATCATCTTTGCACAAAGAACGAGCATAATTAATTTTAAAATACTGCTTGAGCCATCAGAGAAGGACTTAAAAGGAAATTAATTGCTGGAAAGTTCTTGTGAGGCTCTTCGTGCCATAGAATGAAATCTTGGTTTCCCTGAAATCAATAAGAGAGAGATCAATGCTGACTATTGAACCACAGGGTTTTAGCTCCTTATTATGGCCCACATTACCCTTTGAATTTCATTGTAACAACAGCTGGATTCAAACGAAAATCATTCTCCCTATTGCTTCACTGAAATAACAGCTGTATTGCTCTTTAGTGATCTAAGGGAACAAACCTTATTTTCAGTATTAAAAAGGATCACACTTTCCCACAAAAAAAAAAAAAGTGGGTTGTTTCTGGTTTACTTTTCCTGGAAAAATAATGGTTTATATTTTGATTTTGAGAAAGAATGTGTACTGAAAACAAGAGCATAATTTATATATATTTTACTGAGAAAGCCACAGAATCATAGAAATGTTGATTCAAAGAGATGCCTGGATGTCATCTAGTCCAGCCTTCTGCTCTATCACTACAGCAGATTAAATCAGTCTTAGTTTTGCTTATCCTAGACTTAAAAACCTCCATGGAAGGATAACCTATAACTTCTTGAGATAACCTACTCCTGTACTACAGTACCCTCCCAGCAAAGAATTGTTCTCTAATGTCAAGTCCAAAGCTGCCAATTTGTCCTACTGTGACTTTTCATGTTGAAGTTGGAGTGAATCAACGTACTAGAACCAGACATAATGCCCAATGTCAGAGGACACTGCTTGCCATACCCTCCTACGCAAGGGAATGGGAATTAAAAAGCACTCAGGCTGTCAACAGAGAGTGCCTGGTCTCTCAGTGGCTTTTTCCATGACTCAGCAGTATGGATAATACAAGGATATGGATAATTAGTATGAATAATGCAAAGGCTATCAGTCCGTATTTCCACAACCGCCAGGCCGAAGCACTACATTCCCCTGTCAATGCAAGCCAAGGTTGCACTATGGGCAAGACGCAGGGCTGGACTCCACTTTTGTTCTAAAAAGGCTCAAAAGACTGACAGCTGTTTTCTTTCTTTCACATTTATATGAATAATGTCAATTCTTTTCCCAGGCAAGGCAGAATGTTACAGATGTGTCATCTTTTGAAACACAGGTACGTGCTGTTCATAGTTCCAAACGCAACTTACATCGCACTTGCCTCACTCATGTAAATAAATGCTCTTGATGTAAGTGAATAAGTATGGCCTTATACGTGCCTTATTCTCTACTTTCATCACTCTTAGTTCAGTTCGCTGGCATGCACTAAAGGAAAGAAATAGTATGCCAAGATGTGGAAACACATAATCTTGAGAAAGAGGATGTTGTTCAGCTTCTATGGGAAGTTTAGCTGATGGAAAGAGATGAGAAAAAAGCTTCTTTATTCCTACTTTTTTTTTTTTTTTAAGAACTGTGCCTGCTGCAAGGATATGTAAGACTAACAGTAAATGGCAAAAAGAATAGAAAAATAGCAAAGAGATGAACCAAAGGGTGCCCATGCAAATCTGACAGTGCTATCATTTAGAATGTAATTGTAATTATTTGTATTCCTGATTTCAGTAGTCCCAGGAAGCAAATTTCCCCTCCTAAGCATCTCAACTTTTTGAAAGGCCACATAAACACACAAAGAATGTGTCACTGCAGCCTGGGTTGATAGAGCTTCCCCAGCCAGTACTGCCTGCTGTATTCTGTCCTCCATGTGTAATAAATCTGCTTATCTGGTCAGCCCCAAGCTGAATTGAGACCACAAAACCAAATACTCTTGCAGTGCAATTTTAATAAACATTAAAGCTTTATTTATCTTAGGAAAAAGTGCTGAAAATTAAGGCAACAAACATTATGAAAGGGTATAAAAATGGATGTGATAAAAAGGGAACTCAATCATCCATGCCTCATGACTTTCAGGAAAAATCTCCAGCACTAGGGGTAGGATCAAGCCTGAATGGGCATATCCCTGTCCTGTTGGGCTATCTGTTCCAATCCCTTTTTTCAAACCACAGACTTTATCCTCCACTTCATGAGCATCAATGTCAAAGGGACCATGATCCACGTTTTCTAAAGACAAGCAACGCATTCCTGCCTTTCTTCATCCTCTTGACATTGGGTCTATTTCTAAAGGCAAACATGAAGTGACTTAGTGGACGTAGTGAAGAGATAATTGATTAATCAATGTCCTGGATGAATTACCAGCAGCAGTGAGTGAAACCCACCTGCATGTACAAAGTCTATAACCCGGCTGGACTTTTAAGTGTTATTTGAGTGGTGCCTAGGCTTGCTTTGTTTAGCTTTTCAAATGGATGCTCTAGTCCACCTTAGAAAAAGTGAACAGACTTTGGAGAAAATTGCCAGCGGGCACCTTTGTGAGAATTTGATAATTAGCAGATAAAACTGAAATACTCCCTAAATGATGCGAATCCTACGCAACCATAAAGTCCTCTTCTTTTGGGGAGCAACAATAGCTCTTTGTGTGGAATGCAGCAATTTTTCAGTGAACAAAACTATGAATTTTCCTTTTGCTCTTGGTGAAAGGTAATGATTTTGCTGGATGAATAAGCTTTTGACATTTTAATGCTTAAGAGAAGGAAGCATTAGCATATAGTGTTCTTCCCCCATTTTCTCTCTGGTTGATGCTAAGCTCTGGCTGTCCCCCTCCTCAGGTTTTTCTCAGCACTCTCCTCTTGACTCACCAAAGTTTTCCCATGTTGTGATCAGCTCAAAGCACAGCTTTGTGGTCTGAAAAGGGAATCTTTCTACTTAGGAAAAAGGATGGTAATTATGTTAAATGAATGTTAACGTCTTGCTAATGAATGCATTGCATGTCTCCTAAACATTTCTGGAAAAAGAAGCAAGCAAAGAAACAAAAAATAATCAGACATGCCATTCATTTACCAGAAGTATTAATTACAAGTAATTAGAAGAAGTGACTCATTTTTGAAGTAGACAAGATTCCTAAAAGGAAATACAAAGGTTTCAGCAAGAGCTGAATAGATATATCTGTACAAAGTGGATAATAATGTGCAAAAATACAATATTACATACTTAAAGGCTTTACTTTTGAACAAAAAAAGATCCAGTTATGACTTTTAAATTTCCAGTGATGGTAACTGACAGTTGCCATAAACTGTTTCAATATCAGATTGTTTTCACTGTCCAAGATCTAGTTTGGATTTACCTTGACTCATTTGCTCTTGGATCTTGTCCACCCTTGCTAGACCACAGATTTCCCCATCATTTATTTCTTGCCATCTAGGTCTCTACTTACAGATAGCCCCTAGGAGAGTAATCATCTTTTCTCTAAGGCTTCTCCCTTCCAGCAAGAATCAGGTACAATAGTGAATTATGAAAACTCTTATTTTCCCTTTGAATACTGTTCTGAGCTCTCACAGAATGTTAGTAACATCTCCTACATAGAGACTATGAATTTCCACAGTTCTTGAATCTAGGTAAAAGTTAAACTGAATGGAACAAATTCATCAAATCTCTCCCTTTACTATTTTCCAGTCTCTCCTTTGATTCTTTTCTGAGTCACCTTCACCATACCAAAAGCCTGTCTGAGCCGTGGCTCAGCTCACAGCAGGTCAGTGAGGCTCTGGGACACCCAGCCTGGCCTGTTTTACCACTACCACCATGTGCCCCAGAAAGCTCCAGATCTGCCCATCACCTAAGGCACTCAACCAGCATTCACACCTCGTCTCCGTTTTTTACTGCCAGATCTCCCTAACACAAAGGCCCACACAACTTCCCAGTTTGCAAGTATAACATTTTTTAATCCACTGGAACACGAAATACGTTCAGCAGCAGCAGATGAAAACATATGTAAATCACTTCAACTTATTAAAATCCTTTCAGATTAACCATCTATAATGTGAAAACACGCAGCTACTGAGCAGCACTACAAAACCAGGCAGGAGAGAAAACGTCTGGCCACGCACAACAGGAACTACAGGAGAATTCAGCTGGAGAAGCTGCAGTGAAGGATGGGATAATCCCGCCTGCCTCAGCCCCTGTGTCTTCTTCAGTGACAGAGGTAAATGTAGCGTCCCAAAAGGTGGCACTGAGGCACCCCTACTTACACATTCCAATGAATCTTTAATGGCTGTTCTCCCTTTTCTGAATCTTTAATGCTGGTATGTATAGCGTAAACCAGAGAGCAGGAGCAGAACTGTCAGGCTACCTTAATCTTTGCTGCATGTGAGTTTTTTCAATACCCATCAAAAAATAAGAGTTTATGTTCTAATATTGTTGTACTTCAATTTCTATCTACAGGAGAGAAAAACAAATGAGGGGACTGGGGGGAAAATGCACTAACAAAACAAATTGGATACTCTATTATTTTATTAAAATACACTGTTACAGCATAATTTTGCTCTGGATCTGATACCAACTAAAAAAATCACTGCCTGGCATTGCAAGGTGAAGTGAGAGATCCTTTTATTGGTTCTGCAATTCCTTGGGGCTTTATTTACTGTGTGAAGAACTTGCTTTTAAATGGGATTGCTCTTTTCCTCAGAGGTCCTGGTGGGAATAGGAAGTCTTTTTTTACAGAATTGCAAGATGAATTCCCAGAAGTGTTAGAGACAGCTAAGAAAATACAGTAGGGTTCTTAAAATACACATACAGCAAAACTCTATACAGAAATTCATTGTACATTCATATGCACAAGCATGGGAATGTAGGAAATAGTGAATAATGTCAAATGCAAAAAGGAGGGAAGTGCAAAAATGAATATTTTCTATCACTGCTACTTAGTTTAACCTCACTATTTATTTAATAGAAATGGTTTGTTTTTTAAATCAAGCATGTGCTTCCAAACCATGTTATATTGAGATGTATGAGAGCCAGCCAATCAGGTTACTGACAGCATTGCTGGACTTGGCACTGTGACTTCCATTTGGAAACATTTATTCTATCATGACTGCTCAGACAGAATGGAAAGGCATTATCTGACACGAAGAAATATATCTACATTTGATCCTCAATAAATCTGAAGGAATAGGGTTTCTCTTCATGGTTCATTTCCTTTATCTGGGAGGTTGATTTTCCTACATGCAGTTTTATTTGTTCAGCAGTTTAGGATGAAAGAAACATGTTAAACCACCACTAGAGAAAGACTGCACACAGTCCCTGAAAGCCTTCTCCTGTCAAATGCTGTCCCAAAGGAGGAATGATGTCTGCACAATGATGATTTGCTTTTGAGTCTTCCTGCATACAGCAACTCTCCTTTCATAATTTTACCAGTATCAAACCACATGCCTTAATATAATTTTCAAAACCCACACATTTTTGATGAGCGATCAAAAAAGTTTATTAATTTATTAATAAACTTGGCTGTCAATGCTCCCATCTTCCTACAACTATCCCTATGTGTTACACTGGGACACTTTTGAGAAAATCACATAAACATCCCTGGGTTTTTGTCAGCTAAAACACCACTAGATCCCTTCTTGTTCCACCTTTCTACTCCTCAGCTTACTTGTCTTCCTCACTATTGGTTACTGTCAGCTTGGCTGCTTTGAAGTTTTGTACTCAAAGCCCTGGAGACATGAGCTACAGATACATGCTATCAATAAAATTAAATTCTACTTTTTTGACCATTATTTATCAAGTTCTCTCCCTTATGCTAACATAATCTCCCTGTAAATGTTGTTGTGGGGGTTTTTCCCCAATCTTTTACAATCTCTGTATTTGTCTGGTCATGTCTCTCTCCTTGATACCAAAAATAATATATGTATGTGTATGTATTTATATATGTATATATATAAATGCAATTTATTTCCCCAGGTTTTGCAGCCTAAATCTGATTATTAAAAAGACATAAATCTCTTGTCATACTGAGACAAGAAAAAAAACCCCAACAAACCAAACCAAACTAAACAAAGAAGTAAAAGTTACTCTTAGCTGAAGTATAACAATAGGCCAAACTACGGTTTGAAAATGTCACTTTATCAATTAGAACTATTTATAGACCAAAAAAATGCTGTTCATTTCATACTCTGGAGAAAATTATTGTGATACATGTTACGAGCACTTCACACATTGCAAAAATGTTGCTTTTCTCTACAGCACCCTTAGGACAGTTCAGGGATGGGTTTCAATGGATAACAATAGTGCACTCGTGTTGGTGGCTCCAGGTCAGCTCTAAGGAATGATATTTGTATGTCTAATACGTAGGATGAGTCAAAACAGAATGGTCTTATTCAACCTACCCAAGTCCCAGTCTACTTCCCACTCAGCTCACGTGAAATTGGTTACCCACCTCCTTGTCAGTGTTCAAAGCTCTCTTAGGCAACCCAAGTTCTGCATTCAGGTATTCCCTGCTTTACTAGTTGCCCACTTGCGTTCTGAAAGTGAAAGGTTAGAGCATACATCTATGATGTGACACACTGGAGTATGAACCCTCATCAGCTTTCCTGAGCATGGGCTTCTACGGTGCCAAGTTGAGGCTGTGGCACAATGCTGCAATTAAAGGCACACATAGTGAAAACTACAGCATGATTGGATGTTAGGGGATTCCATTGAGTACATTAAGATTTCAGTCACATGCAGGGTTGTGGAATTTCTAAGCCACATTTTTAAGATTCCTTTCAACGAGATCATTATAACCCTTCCTCTCCCCAGGTGGCATTGCATGTAATGCACTGTTCTTAGCAAAAATAATTTGTTTTGTCTTTCTTTGTAAGTACATATCTCAACCTGACACATATTCTGGGAAACAGAATGCCTTTTTATCATCCAGCCTCCAAAACAATGCGCTTTCTCCTTTTTCTTGTTAATGAAACTTGGAAATGAAGACTTAAGAGATGATACGAAAGAATAACATAAAAGAAGAATTGAGTAGCAAGAGATTTAAAATTTTGTCTTGTACAGTTGGTGTAATACACAAATTCTATTTCTATATCCAGAGCACTATACTTAGCGACACAAAGAAAAATCTGCAGCTTGAAACACACTTGACAGGCAAGAAGTAAGATTTAACTTCGGAAATTTAGTGTTCTGATTATGGTACATGGTAGCCTCATTTAACTAATTTTTTAATTAAAATTTTGAAGCCTCTGCCCTTTATTTTTAGTGTGTGGTCAGCCTGCTTTAGCAGAAGCTGAGCACCAACAGTACTCTTTTCTCTATTCCTTTATATATCTAAATTGAGAATTAATTCTATGTCCATTCTGCTGCTTCTTTTGACTGATTCATAACTGATAAAATTAAGCAGTAAGACATGGTAGAAATATACCTGTGGCTATCAATATAATACCACAAATAGCGGGATAAGGTATTAAATTTTGACCATCTAAGAATTGCTGCAATTGCCCAGAGATAGGTCAAATTTCCTTTGCTATTATTAAGAAGAGGAATCTAACAGACATTGAAAAACTTAGGAAAATTGGAAGTTTTGTGTCATATACTTTCACAATGGGGCAACACTTTTATAGAAGCTGATAGGTGACCTTCTTTTCAGTTGTGCCCAGTTTAGCCTCTCTGAAATTCCTGCTGAAATCCTCTGCTTGCATCTTCTCTGAGAAGCCCCCTAGAAAGCCTCAAACTGAGCAGATGAAGCTGAAGGCACCACAACTGTCAAGAGCCAGGTGTTAAACTGACCAACTACTGCAGCTAAAGCATTAATGATGAGAAGCAAGCAGCTTCACAGGACACAATGCCTCAGTTAACTTTTCATTAAGGTTTCAGCCCAGCCTTCCCTCACTGTCCCCAAGAGTGGGTTTGCAGATTCATCACTAGACCACGCTACGAGTGCTGTGGGCACAGTGTTCTGGCTCACAGCCAACGGACCATGAACTATTCATCCACGAATTATTTTCAGCGGTGTAGAGAAAAGTAGCTGGGCTTGGATCCAAACTAAAGACGGTGGGAGATGCCAGTGCTGAACTGGAGCTCCACACACACCTGTGGCCTGCCAGGCATGCGTTTCTGTGGGCTATTGCTACGTGGGAGAGAGGGTGCAACCGCAGCCCTGGGGCACTGGGGATCCCCACAGGAATGCAGGCAGAGGGCGGGCAGGCTTGTGTGAGGAGGAACAGGAGCATTCCTGCCTGTGATAGGTCTCCAGGCAATAACACAACTTTAGGAAATCAGGTGAGAAAATTTCCTTTTGGCCAACTCCCGGTGACAAGAAGCTCAAAGTTATTTTGCTCAAGAAAGGGAAGAAGTGTGTGGGCAGGAGAGACCTGGGGTGTGTGGGTGTATGTCCTGACCTCTGTTATTTGTAGGAGAACAAATATTGATCTCAGTCCATGAGCTGTCCATTTTCAGAGCACAACCACTGAGCAACCCTAAAACATGCCACTGCACAAGTAACCACAGAGAGCAGGCATTTATTTTCTGACTAACTAAAACAGAGCAATAGCAGAAAAACACAGGCACTAAGTCCTCTCGGACCAAAACTTTATCACTTTTATTCTCATACAAAACCCTGGCTCCTCTCCTTTGCTTCAGTTTCTCCTGGAAGCAGCTACATTTCATAAATACCTCCCTGCTTCTAGTTTAGCATTGCATTGGGCTTTACTGCCATTTAAACACTTCTATTGTTAAGGTTCTAAAACCCAAACTATCCAAGGCCCTGAGATTCAAGGCCAGTACCCGTTGCCACTATTCAGAAAGAGTTTTAAAAAATGCCCCCTGTATTTATTTCCATGGTTGTGTACAGGTGGGCAAAGAAAAAGGACCCACTCATCCACCTGGCAATCTTCACTGCATCTACAGCAGCTTTGACATGTGCACCTTGACAGCCTCATCAACTCACCAAGGCACTTGGATTTTCTTACTGCATCCCCAAAAGAAAAATTTTGCAATAGCACAGAAGATGGCATTTGTCAACAACAAGATAAAATATCCTGATGATGAGCCAGATTGTGCTCAGGCATTCCAACTAGCCAGAAGAAAAGAAACGGGGAAAAAAACCCAAACAAACAACAAAACTCTCAAGAGACATTCCTTTTCAGGATCTCACAGCCAAAGCAACCTACAGAAGTCAACACTGCTGAAATGTCTGCTGTGGTAAGCTGGCATGTAGGCAGGCATGGAGGAGGTCCCTGACTTCTATTGAAATTTAAAAAATAAACAGCAAATACCACTTAACATGAGAAGCACAATTCATGTGAATTGGGAAAACATAAGTTCATTTGAATTTAGAAGGCAAAGCTCATTTTTCTCAAATACAATAGGAGTTGGCCAAATATACTTGAATGTGGACTACCAAGCTGATCATTTGCAACATGTGGACCAAAAGCAGTCTAGACTGAAGGAAACCCTGAGCAGCTGTAGGCAAACTAAGGCTTGTTTCAGTGGAATCCTGAAAAGACACTTACCATCCTCCCATATCACATGTGAGTTGACAGTATATACATGCCAGAATACATGCAATGCACGGTATTTTATATTTGGCAATTTGGGCACAATTATCCCAGCACATAAAGAAAAGCTAGTAAGGGAAAAGAAAGAAGAAGGAAAAAAGGCAGCCCTGGTTGTTTTCAGACAACTGGGCACATCCCTAGCAGAACTCCTGTTGTGCCACCACGTGTTAGGGCTCTGCGGTTTCCTCCCTTGCTTTCAACACATACTGTGAACAATACACGTTGCTGGAATAAGGAACAGGAGAACTGCATGAACTGTGCTTGTCCTGCCCTATTCTTCTACCTAAATAACTGCTGAGTCAAGCTGCCATGCTCTTTGCTCTCACAGCATTTCATAGGCCAGCTGAGTTCATGCTAGTGATGTCTCCTCTGTTCTTAATTCAATCCATTGCACACAACAGTACAGCAAATTTGTGACTAGACTCTTCGCTATGCTTCTGGTGTCTTTATGTTGCTCTGACCAGGAACAATATCAGCTACACATCTTCACCGGAGCACTCCTTAAGAACAGACAATTTCTCTGCCCAGTGCTATTCTACTGGCTCTTGACCTCTGCCTCTGCCCCTGTCAGTGTCAGTACAGTCTGTTCAAAATCACTGGCTCTCCACTCCTTTATATTGTTCTCACATTGCTGTCACTTCATTAATGCCGAAAGACATTGTCCAAGTTTTCACAAACAAAAGCCAGGGGACAGTCTTATCAGTTATGGACCAAATAATACAGAGCATAAATGGCATTACTCATCCAACAACAGTGGAGAAGCATCAGATTATGCTGACAGATAATTTGGTTCTTCATATGACATTATCTCATAACTGTAACATTTCATCTGTCCATATTTTAGTAGGCTTTGATTTGGACTCTCATTGCAATGTATAAACAGACAGCACTGTAATCTGCAATCTCCTTACAGTTTAAATCTTAATTTTCCAGACACAGAAGATTAATTTCACAGAAGTCAGAGGAATGTTCTTTCTGAGCACTTCTGTCTCACATTTTTTCTTTTTTTTCAGGGGCTATTCAAACAGCCATTTCATCTACCCTAATATTACAATGCCTTTACAAAATGAAGAGGAGGACTAGGAAAAGAGATTAAAATAGCCAAGTAAGAAAGCATTACAAAGCAAACCTAGAAGTCATCAAGCAATGCACATTTGGAGAGACAACGCAAAATATTCGCATTTTTACTACCCAAGAGGGGGGTCTTTTCCCAACCCTCTCAGATCTCCCCTACATGTGGCCTCCTTAGTTAAGTTCCATTTTCACAACTAACCAAGTGCCATCCACTTGTGCTCTCTCTGGCCCTCACCCTGCTGGTGCAGTGCACTCTGCAGCCCTACCTTACATCCACCCTTCTCAGATTCGCCAATGGCTGAGACAGAAAAATGACCATGACTGCATTGCTTCCTTTTTGAAATAATAAATGGGTTATTATTATTAAGAAAAGCACTTTTTTTTAATGATGAAAACTTACCTAATCTTAATTACTTAGTAAGAAAAAATACTCCTGTGGTAGACACAAGAACTGGAAAGGAGGTGCAGAATGTGTGCAGCAACTGGTGCTTACACCCGGAGGCAGCAGGAAAAGTCTTGCACATAAGAAATTTAGCATCCAGCACCATTTAATTTTTTAATCCTAGCTAACTGCAGTCAAAAGCAATGTACAGCTGCAGATGCTCCAAGTACAGGCTTCAGATAGTAACAATAACTATGAAGCTGTGCAGTCTCTGAAAACAATTTCTCCAAGAGCTATTGATAACTGAGTTCTTGTAGCACTGTGGCTGTTTTTCTAGCTGAGAAATTGAAGGATTTTACCTTTGATCTCAAGCAGAACTTTAAAAAAAAATTAATTCACAACCATTGTGGCTTTTAAAATTTGTGTCTACCAGATAATCAACCGTGCAGTATCATCAAATATCTTTCCATTTTATAAATAAATACTTACAGTGTTGTTATTGCAGTACCGCATCGGATGATAGCCAAAGGGATTATAAAGCACTTTAAAGAAATCCATCATTTACTATAAAATTCCTTTTTTTAATAACTCTTTAATACAAAGACAGAGGAAGAAAATAAACTGGGTCTTATCTCCTCTGCCTCCAGAAGCAAAGCATACCTTCAAGTACATCTCACCCAGCCTGGATGAAGAGGCACTACCCCAAAGCACCCACCACACCCTCCCTTACTCTAGAAGAAATTCTCCCATGGATCATCTGTGATCAGATGAATGAGATGTGTACAGACAGGAGAAACAGATATGGGTAATCTTCTTTAGGGCATTTTCTGTCTTGAGACAACAGATTCTTAACTAGATATTACAGCCCAGGGAAATAACACTTTTAAAGCAATATTCAGTTTGGGCTCCATTCTTTTACCCCTGTCAGAAAGGAAGGAAGGCCATGAACATCAGGGTGGGTGAAAAATGGATTTGCAGGAACAGTGTGAAAGGGACAGAAATGTTTAGTAGCTTGATAGATAAAGCAGTATTTTGAAAACTTAGAGACATGTGGTCAAGTCTCATCATGGCGAGTAAAGAATGCAATAAATTTCTAAAATAAAACCACCTAGCAGATTATTCCAATAGAATTAATGAACCGTTTTGTGACACAAGCAGATAAATTTTTGACAAACTTATTATTTCCTTCCTCTTCAGTGTTAGGCAGCTCTGATCTGCATGCTTAAGAATCTTGAGTCTTCAGACCCAGAATGAATAGGATTTGAAGGCTTCATCCAATACCTACAAGCTGTACACGTGTGCTAATGCACAGGAAAGGAAAATGAATAAGGATGTGGTTGATTTTCCATGCTGCTAGGAGGGAACTTTGACTCCCACTTCTTTAGGGCAAAATCCAAGAGTTTCCAGTACTTCCATAAGAGGATTTTCTTGACCCATTGTCATTAATGAGAGATCATTTAGAAACTGAAGATTTCTGAGGTCAATCCTGCTCAGACCACTACAATGGAAGGATTATCATTGACTTCAGTAAGAGTAAAATTAAGTCTTCTGTTAATATAAATATATTTATTCTATGGCAAATTATTTCTTTCAAACTTCTATTTTTATCTAGAACATTCCAATAAATTTTATATATGAAAAACCTTCCAACAACAAAAAAGTTCTTGATATTAGTACGAAATGGCCTGTACTTGGTTTACTACAAAAATGCAACATAGCATACACACAACATAGCATATAAGTGTGTACATGTATTACATGTACATTTTTGCTGCTCAAAATGAGCATACAAGGTCCCTACACAAATAAGCACATGGTGACACCTGTCAGGATTACTTCACCAGGCAAGAACCCAAACATCAAATTGAAACAGACTTTCACTTGTACCTAACAGTGACCCCTCAAATTTCTTATTTGGGCCACTGTCCTTCCTGGTCTCCCCTAGGCCAAGAGTGCTGACCCAGGACTGTTCAGTTATTCTCCTTTGCCATTCTACAAGCTGATTTTGTTTCTTGTACGTGAAAAAAAGAGGAGAATGTGGCATTGCACTGGATTTTGCACCCAGACTCAAGCCAGACTCTGTGACGTGCCTGTATGCCACCCAGTGCACTTCAGTCCAAGAAGGGACAAAGATAAGCTGCTGTGACCAAGATTCTGGTGCCTGAACACTTACCCTGTCAGTTAAAACACCTACAACTTCTTTGGCCCATCAGCAGCTCCCGCCACCAGGTACACTGACAATACCCTCCCTGCTCTGTAAATGCCTGAACTAGATTATCCTTTTTTCCTTTTCCCATGCCAGAACCTTGCATTTGGATGATTAAGTGCTCATGGGCAAAAGACAACAGCCGCTTGTGGTGCCCTGAGCTGCCCTAAAACTTGAGGTGCCCTGCTCCACTCAGGAAAGCAGAGAAGCAGAGGAATAAATAGGGTCTCAGCTCCAGAGATTCCCCAATAAGGCAGTCTGCAGTCCCTTACTGGTGACACCCAGCTCAGCCAGGGGGGTGCTGGACATCTGTAATTCTGCCCACTGTGCACTAAATGCCACTGCACTGATTGTTTTTAGCAGTCAAAGAGTCATTGCCTTTCCTGTGGCAGCCACACTCTACCTATTAAGAGGCTACTCATTACCACTGGCTTGGAAGTTCGATACACTTCAGTCTAGCAAAACTCCCGTCACTTAGGGCAGGGCTACCTTTGTTTTACAGACAGCAAACTGGGGTGCACAGACTACAGCATGATCTTGCCATGGTTTGGGTATGCAAGGCTGACAGTGTGGGGACTGCAGCAGCAGTCACCCGCATTCTCCTCCAGAAGGAAGTCCCAACAAGCAGATTTCTGCCTCTCTCCATTTGCCACTGGTGAAGCCAGACAGAGACAGGATATCAACACGGGGACAGAGCGGCGTGGAGGGAGGATAATGGTCACAGTAGTGGCAACACGATGTAACCAGCTAATCGCAAATGTGTTTGACACTGCATAGAGGTTCCCACAGCCAATCTCAGTTTCTCAACCTCCTACTGCCTACTCAAGCTCCTAGACGTCTTCCCAGGAACCACCTCCACAGGTCTCACAGCCAGGCAACATCTTGCCTCTGGGCACATCTCTACATTCCTTCAACAGCAAAACTTTCTGGTGATGTGGAAAGAGAGGCATCAGGAGAGATTTCCTAGGAAGACGAGGGAATCTGCATCGCTCAAGGTTTTTAAGAGGGATTAAAGGCAACAGAAGACAGTGTCCTCAGATTGTGACACACACCACAACCCCACCTGAGTAGCTGAGGTGTTGGGAACCTCTACAGTACACAATCTCTTTCAGCGTTGCTTTCCTTTGATTCTGAGAAGGGTGAACAGATCATGGAGGATCATCAGTTCTTTCTCCTCCACAGACTTCCTGACAGGACACTGTCTGAGGCCAGACATGGCAGCTTCTCACAGATGCCACAGAGCAATGCCAGATGCCTTCTAGTATACTCTCCCTCCCACCTGCCACATTGGACTTTTACGTGAACCTACTCTGGAAAGATATACTAAGCCTTGTGCATCTCCTTCTCTTATGCTCGATGCAGTTAGTGATGGAGCATGTTCACCACTTGCTAAAGTTTGTGCAACATCTAATTTATAAACTGTAATGTAGCTCAGTGAAAACAGCTGTTTACAGCTGTGGTGATAGGGTCACACCAGTACTTTGAGGGCGGGCACCATTCCCTCCCATCTCCTGCAGCAAGAGTGGGTGAACTCTGGCTGAAGGATGCACAGCTTTACAAATGCCAAACCCTGCCTTCTACTTTCTCCCTCCCAACACAATCTAAACTCTTGGCTTGGGGACAGTCCAGAAAACATGGCTGTGTGTTTCCTAAGTGCCAAGAAATACGCCAGCAGTTCAGCATCAGCTGTGAGCATTTGCACACCTGCAAGGGTTTTTTATATTTGCTCTGCCAAGTAAGCTCATTTGCAAATTCTGTTTCTACAGCATATTCTACTGTCTTTCAGGAGCTGAGCAAATGAAATTAAGGACTCTGACACAAGCAGGCCTCATCTCCAGGCTAAGCTGTATGAAATAGGAAACAACCACAGTCTAAATTGAGGTCTCCTCGAGGTCTAAATCAATTAACCACAAGGCCTGTCAAACTTAGAGCTATGTTAAAAAAGATTCAGCAATGATAAATACCTGAGTAATCTCTTTCTTGTCCAAACAGTGAGTTTTTAAGAAGCACTTTTGTGGCCATGGTAATCTGCAGTTCTGTTTTTGTTCTTTTTTATTTCTTTTTGGCAGCTGAAAAGTCTTGATTTTCTTTTCTGTGTGAATTTTGTAGTTTACCCTGTCTTGGGCAGCCACTGGGCAGGTCTCCATAGTGGAAAGAAGGCTGGTCCCAGAGGTTTCCAAAGGCTGAGGGAAGAGTGTAACATGCTCATCCATGTTGGCTCGGACCTGGGCAGCCACACGACCCAGTACTGCGCTGCAGGTTGGCGAACAAGCCTCGCTGGTAATGGGACCCGGTACAACAGCCCCTCCTCACATTGCCTGCAGTGCTTCTTCAGTCTGGTGTAATCACTCACTCCTGTCACTGCACTGCCCTCACCACTGCATTTCCCCGCAGATCCTGCACGTCACTGCTACCCATGGGGCTCCCCGAACTTCCCTCTTCCCTCCCGAGCCCACTGGAGCCAGCAGCCGTGTGCCGGAGCCAAGCTGGCTGTGTTGGGACACAGACTCATCCAGCCCAGCAGTGAGAAGAGCCGCAACAGGCGCAGCTGCAGGAGCCACTGAGTCGTCGCTTTCAGGCCACACTGGCCCGGGCTGTGCAGCACCTTCCATTAGTGCTGAATAAAATCACAGAATCATTAGGTTGGAAAAGACCTCTAAGATCATCAAGTCCAACCTTAACTCAGCACTGCCAAGTCCCCCACTAAAACACGTCTCTAAGCTCTACATTTACATGTTTTTTAAACATCTTCAGAAGGTACACTTCTCTGGACAGCCGGTTCCAATGCTTGGCAACTCTTTCCATGAAGAAATCTTTCTTAATATCCAATCTAAACCTTCCCTGGTGCAACTTAAATCTCTTTTCAGCTAGCTTTAGAGAGTGATCAGATTCTCCTTTTTTTCAGGCTAAACAACCCCAGCTTCCTCAGCTGTTCCTAAGACCAGTGCTCCAGACCTCTCATTAGCTTTGTTGCCCTTCTTTGGACACACTCAGTGTCTTCCTTGTAGTAAGATGCCACGGCTCCATTGTCACTACAAGATTTACATTTCTACTCTGGAATAACTACTGTGTAATTGAGTTTGGTTTTTTTTCCTGATGACTATTAAAGCTTTTACCTGGGTGATATTTCTTTATTCTATGAATTAGCATGTTTTGCATAGTTTGGTGTTAAGCATTTCTGTTGCAGGCTTACCAGCTATCACTTGCTGCCAGCTAAATGATTCTTTAAATGAGATTTATATAAACTCTCACACATAGTGAGTCTATGCATGCAAGTGTCACTCCATGAAAGCTATCTCTTGCTCTTTGCTTGTAGGGAAACCATGTATGCACACCCATCTGACATTCAGGCCATAAACAGCCCTTGCTGCTGAACAGGAGATTGTGGAAAAAATACAATGCAGCCTGTGGGAATGCATGTAGTATTTTGTAAATCTGTAGAAGAAAGAAGGCAAAGAAAACTGGAAAAGCCTGTAGGCAAATATTCTTAAATAAAACAGAGTAAGTGAGAGAGAGAGGAGTTACCAGAACAATATGGCTTTTCTGATTCAACAGTATTTCTAACAGTATTTCTAACACCGTCATCCAAATTATGATTTCTACCACCCAAAATCAGCGTGACACTATTAATGGGTCATTGCTTTGAGATCTCTTGTAAAACCTACAATTCCAAACACAAACCACTCTCATCTTACATTCCAGAGCTCAAAATCAATTTAATTCAAGATTTCCAATGGCAGTATATCAGTGCTGCTCTAAATATCTGACATGATTCAGAGAGTCTTTTGTAGTGCAACCAGCTCTTACAGAAGTTTTACTCTGTGTTTTACTGCCCTGCAATGCTTTTAGTCAATGTCTTTTATCCAAGTGCTGGCAACAGCACACCAGCCACACTTGAAAAAAATGCTACAAAGGCCAACTGACAGACTTAGCATAAACCTTTGGTTACAGACTGTAATGGATTTTAGGCATGGAAATTATTTGGAGCCTAAGCAAAACTGAAGAGCCTCCTACCTTCTTCTCAATCACCATTTCAACCACAGAGCAAGAACCAGCAAATGCTACAAGCACTTCTGTGCTATTTCAAACCTGGCTCAGCTTCTAACAGTTCAATTAGGACCAGAAGAACCAGTATCAATCAATCAGAAAAAGTATCACCATGGACTCCGACAGCTCTCTCCAGCGGGTCTCTGCTTTATTTACTTTGGTTTCTTCACATTCTCTAGTCCAGCAAGGGCACAAAAATTACCATGCTTGATCCATATGGACATGCAGACTTGGGATCACCTTTTAATATTTGCGTTTAGATTCTTATCCTGGTTCTGGCCAGGACAGGGTTCATTTTTGCAGTAGCCAGGAGAGGGCATGGCCAGGACCTGGAGGTTATTCTATGCTGCCTCACATCATTGCCCAGGGCTGGGGAAAGAGATACTCTTCAGGGTAAAAGGAGTTCCTTTCAGTGCAATAAGCTGGTGGAGGGTGGAGGGAGCTGACCAGTACTCTCTGTTGTTGAGGGCTTTCCATGTAAATTGTTTGTTTCTTGCACCCTCTGTCATCAGTATTGTTGCTGCTCTTATCTCGTTGTTTCCGGTAAATCGTTCTTATCTCAACCTGTGATCCTTACCTTTTGTGCCTCCAATTCTCCTCTCCATTCTGCCACAGGGGGAGGAGGAGGAGGGGAAAATGAGGGAACAAATGAGCAGCACATGATTTGGAGAGTCTCGGTGGGATCACTACACTGGGGAGTACCATTCCTAAACTATGACTACTCTGCAACATAAATACCAGCCCAAGCATGAGTGAGACTCAGAAGAAAAGGACAGTCCTCTCAGATGAGACATTTGTGGTGGCCAGGTCACAGGGCAACCTACTACGACTTCGCAAAAGCACTTCTGAAAAAGAGTCCAATTTTCCAAGCTACAGCCTGCAATGCCCCCAGTTTCAGCCAGACTTTTGAGGTACTGCATGAACAGTTTTGACAATTCCATCACTCACTGTAATTTTATTTGCTGATTGATCCATTTAGAGCCTAGAGTTGCATCTTTAAGGATTGGCTGTACTGTGGTCTTCTCTTTTTTAATATCCCTATAGATGTCTCTTGCTTTTTTTTTTCCTGTTATCATTTAAGTGAACACACCTGAAGAACAAGCCTTCTAGGCTGCTGACCTTTAAGGGGGTTTTTGCATAACCATTTCACTTAAAAGAAAGACAAGGACTGACAACCTAAAAAAAAAAATCCGCCATACCAAATAGAAAACCTGACACCTGATGACATCAGTGAAATCCAACTGAGAGCTTTAAAAATCCTACATGTCATCTGTCGGTGTTCTTCTGAACTCAGGGCAATGCAGACGTGTATCTCTGCCTGTTTTATTCACATGGGCCAGGAGAGAACTAGGAGTCATCCTCTGAAATAATCTACCAAGACTCATATAGGAGTACTTTCAGTCAGACAAAAAACCCCCATAAATTAAATCCCATTAAAATTATATATGTTGTAGAACAAAGTTCTTTTCAGTTCTGCCTTGTGAAATGCAACACAGCTGTTTTCTTCTGGCTAGGTATGCTGTTGTGTAAAGAAGAAGTGTATGTCTGTATATAGGCCCCAGTTCACCCCACTATTCAAGTACATACTTGAAGAGATTATAACATTACATTTAGAAAATCTCCTAATTAGACTTTTGAGGCTTCATGCAACTCAGCAACTATACAAATTAACATGTGTTATAAATGTACATGCACACACAGAAACACATATACTCTATTAGTCGGTGTTCGCCTGCCAGTACTCTTTGCACACCTAATTATAGCATTAGTCATCCTAACATTTTCATTACTCTTTCTAATGCACACTGGGCTGCAGTCACCTAAGTCATGCAGCTCCTATAGAAAAATGTGGTTTATGGGACCACTGTCTCCAGAGTACAGTTTAATAATGTTAAAAAGATATCAACATAAAATTAATGACAAAATTTTTCATGAAGAGAGTTACTTTCCCACTTAATTGTGGTTTAAGCAGTTATTTCTCTATTATTACTATATTGCTGAAACTAATGTTCAATAGCCCATTGATCTGATGGAGAATCCAAATGACTATTGGTGCTAATGACAAATATCCTTAGACAGTAAATATCTTCTGGACACTGTGCCAATTCTAATCTGGTTGATTAATCTAATCTGACTGATTTCAGCTAGTGTAATGAAATCCTTTCTGGTGGCGTTTGATTAATTGAGACTTCAGTTGCTTTTCTGTGTCAATGGGAATACTTTCAGGCTTTGTAACTTCAACTCACTGCACAGTGGAAACTTCCTGATTGGTGCTGGCCTTCAGCGCCAGCACACCTGGCGTCAAAGCCCAGCACGTTCACCCTCGTGCAACTGCACAGGCAGTCAAGAGCAGCGTGCTGCGATGAACCACGGCTGGCTTCCCTGCACCACTCCCTCCCACTAAAGGGCAGAGCAGTCTGTTCCCAGCACAATACAGAAAAGCCAGAACGATCTAAGCACGAAAACAGTGTTTTGACTTCTTCTGAAATGCACATGGCAAATGTTCTACATTTCTTCTGCATTTAATCCAATGGATCTGAAGATATCTCAGATATCCATGTTACCTATGTTCTGTTATGCATAATCCAACAGTATTTGTTACATAAAGGGAAAAAATATTTTACTTTTCTTTCTTCTCACTCCCATTCCCTTCCATAAGGCACAGGAAGAGCTGGCCCAACAACCTGACGAAACAAATCTTGCGTCTCTCAAGAGGAGGCACAGCTTGGAGAGCATGTGCACAACCTCCTCCACACAGTCAGGCCAGGGTGCTTCTGCTCCAGAGGGATGCAGATACACGCTTTTTACCTCCTCATCCTTTCCCATGAAAGCAGGTTCCAACCTCCTTAGCCACTGCAGTTTCAGTTGCTTCACACATCCCTGCCTATATCTTATTTTTACTGCTCATTCCTGTGTGTCTAAAATCTATCCTTCTCTGCCTCTACTAACATAGCATCTGCTTCCATTTAGCCCTTCTCTTTCAAAATGTGATTTCTGTGACCTTGCAGCCTTTCTAATTCCCACATCTTACCTTATTCATAAAAATAGATTTTCTTCATAGACATCTTACTTGCCTTTTGCTTTGCTCACATTACCTCCTCTTTCTTCACGGATCATACTCCTTATCTTAAAATACTCTCCCTAAAATATTAAATATATCTTCTAAACAATCCTTTCTCCACTAAGGGTTTTTTTGCTCCCTGCCACCCAGACAGTGATGCAGTCTTAAGCTTTATTCTGCACATTTCTCCCTCTGCAATCAGTGTCTGGTGCTGCACACTTTACCTGTTTTCTCCTAGAACTGTTCAACCTTCACCTTCCCTAATGACCACAAAGTCCTAGGTCACTGGCAGATCAATCATCCTGTTCTAGCTACTCTAGGTCTAGTAAAAGAAAAAAAAGTGCAAGAAGGAGCTACTCCTACACAAGAATTTGCAAACATTTACCACCTAGTTTGCCACATACAAAGCCTGTAGTTTCCCACTAATATTTGTAAACAGCTCAGATGTTTTTCATGACAAAACAACAACTATTTCCTCCAAGTCTGCATTGTGTATGATGACTTAAGAGATGCCTTCTAACAGAGTGACACTGCCCACTCTTTTTGTTAAATATTTGCTTTTATGTGGCTCATTTAATGCATCACGTTTCCCCACATTGATATTTACACTTTTTCCATCACTGTCTTAATCACAATAATTTATTTCAATGGTTTGGCCCAACTTAATGTTGTCTGTGGTCCAGTCTTGCAAGAATACAGAAAGCCTTTATCCAATGGGCTGCCCAGGGAGGTGGTGGAGTCACTGTCCCTGGAGATATTTAAGAAACAACTGGATGTGACACTTAGTGCCATGGTTTAGTCCACATGGTGGTCTTTGGTCATAGATTGGACTTGATGATCTCAAAGGTCTTTTCCAATCTATTTAATTCTGCCATTCTGTGATTTTTTTTCCAAATGGGCAGAACTGTACCCATTACTAGCTACCCATTCATAGAAGGGTTTATATACTTGTGTCATTAGGAACAAAACAGAATGTTTTTAACAGAGTAAAATGAGCTGATTTATTTTACCAAAGTGCCAGAGTTAACATCAGTGTCCTTAAACTGGCAAAGTGGCACACACCATAGCCACGTTCTGGGAAAGCAAAAAATCCTTTCCCCTCCAACTGAAGTTGAACTCCTTCCACTGACTTGACTGGACTGGGCTGGACTGTCCAGCTCGCTGGAGGCTGAAGAAGGAAGGTGTCTATCATGCCTGACATGTACAGTTAGAAACCTGAGGAGAGGAACAGGCAGTGACGTTTTACTGAGTGTGCAGCCTCTTTCAACAAATGAGCTAAAGTTTATACTTTTCACTTTTCAAAATTAACATTTTTACATCAGAATCCCCAAGGCACTGGAGGAATTAGCCATTGTTCATAGTTTTTAATTAAATTACAAAAGCAAATAAAAATATTTTTCTGGCCGCTTCAGGGTGCTTCAGCCAGCCTGTAAAAAAAAGGGTGCCTTTGTCTAATGGATCATTTGCTTTGTGTAGGATTCTTCACAGCAGGGAGCGTGCAGCCCAGATCCTCTTTTATTCTTCCTCACTGAACTCAAAGACAGCCCTTGCTCTGTGACAGGGCTATAGGAAGTAGAAATCATTGCAGAAATCAAGTGATAATGATCTAGCAGCTTAGGTACTGGTATGGATGTCAAATTTCAACCCACTCTCCAACTGTCCCTCTGCTTCTTGCCATAAGCATGCATTCCTACAATAAAATCAAAGACTTCTAAGACCCATCAGAGCACTTGGAAAGCTGGCAAGCCAAGCAAGACTGCCCACAAACTTCACGGGGTCCACAGGACAAAACACAACTGTAAAATGATAGTTACAGTATCAGTAAGGAATAAAGACAAGGATTTCCTCTGTAAATCAGATATACATGCTGCTAACGTGGTCTGAGCTCTGACCTAAGGGTCAGGTCTTTGGGAACGGTTTAGCACCACAACACAATTGTCCCTCTGAGACAGAAGAACAAACTCTACAGTGACCAATGCTCTCACACTGCCTCTCGCAATGTTACTTAACTGCTGAGGGTGTAAGGACTTAGGTAAAGTGAAATTGAAATGCCTTGGGACCTCTGACAGAAATGGGTCGATGAATGCATGGATGCTGGCTTATGGACCTTAAATCAAGCAAAATAAGAAAACAAAAAATGAATGAAAACCAGAGACAACACCTCTTCTGCACATCACTCTATGCATGGCAAAATTGTCTACTGTGGGAAGCAACCAAAAGATATTCAAGGGTGTTTATTAACAGTATGAAACAAAGATTGAAGCAGCTCTGAATTTAAGAAAAATATACTTTTTTTTTTTAATTCCCCCCAAACCTTAAAGTTTCAAGAGTTCCACATATGTTCAGGATATTGGAGACAATGCCAAACATTTCCTACATTTCCCATCGCTCCTTGTAGACATTTCTCACCCAGTCCTCGGAGCAGTGCAATAGGAAACCAGCACAGCCATATCCACTGACAGACCAAAAAATATTTTCTGCCAAATCAGTCAGCAACAGCCCTGCCGAGATGACTTTTTCTCCATCGTATACCATGCAATATCTGCTCCTAAAAGTTCAGATAGCAACTGCAAATTTTCTTTGCCACACATCCCAGCAAGCCTCCACCAGCAATGCCTGTCTGAACCGAAGGGGTACCACAATTAATCAGAACAAAAGTATATCAGGCCAGCTGACAGCAAGGCAGGAAGAAAGAGTAATGTCCTAGCCATGAAATAACGCAGCAACAAATTTTATGTATGGTTTCATTTGTTAAAGTCCTTTTTCCTGCTGACATTTAGACCTTTTTCTCTAGCTTAATTTCTTATAACATGAGAATACATCTTGAAATTTCAAGGTCAAGTGCTGTGCAGTCTATGTATATTCTTTGTGCTGGGTTCAGCTTGCAAAATTTCTCTACTGTGGATACAATTACACCAATACAGGTCATCCTCTTTTTGTATGCTAAAGTACATAACCCACTTTTTTAGTGGTATAGCTGAACGCACACAAGGCAACAAAAATTTAATCATATCCATACTATATATTACTGCTACAAACTTAATTTTGTAATCACAACGTAAGGGAATAAATTGCAACCTTTTTTTTTAAACCAGAATCACTTATGTGGTTAGACAAAACCTCTCAAAGCAGTTAACTGTATGGAAAAGAACTGGGTTTTTAGCTTGAAAAAAATACTTCCAAACAAAACTATTGTGTACAGTAACTTCTCTTCCACAGTTGTTAGAAAGATGGGAAAGGGAGGAGCTGGTTGGACACTGTTTCCAGATGTATCTAGTCTCCTATGCTGCACAGACAAGATAAAAATGAGCTTCAGAGAAGTGACCTGGAAGAAAATCATCCTTAGGCTTCCTGTTTCTAAGGACCAAATAAAGCCAAACCTCCTCTCAGGAGTAAAATCTACTGGGCTCCGACACACTTCTGCTCAAGGCCAAGTGCTTGACTGCCCAGGAAGGAGCTCCACCTCCTCTGCCCCTGCATCCATACACACACACAGGACCAGCATGGACCAACGCTCCAGCTCCTCTTCTCTGCAGCCCCACAGCCAGACCCTGCTGGGAACACAGGCTTTGACCTTACATTTGTAAAACATATATCCTGATGTGGTGCTAGGGCATTTACAGGGTACCAAACACAACTTACTATCCTGGGGAAGTTTCTCGGAAGTTTTCCTTTCCTGCAAACAATGTCTTCCACATTTTACTTGTGCATGTCTTCATGCTGAAGTCATTTTCCTGTAGAACTAAGCCTGTTCACTCCTTGGTGAATTTTTAAAAATATCTCATGTTAATTGACTGACAATTAACTGAAACTATTTAAAAAAACAAATAAGAACTCTCCCCAAACATTTGTAACGGACTACAAATATTTGTAGTCTGGCTTAATCTGATCCCTAAGGTAAACTAGAAATGTTTGTAGTAGATGTTTTAAGATTGCCCTGATTCATGGTTGACAGCCAGGTTTTCACTTTCTGGAGAAGCTCAGCATCAAGTTGGTTTGCCCTTTGGCTTTTTAAACTGGGTTTTTTTGTAAAAACACCAGAAACAAACTCTGAAGTTCCAGCTCTGGGCCTATGCCTACATAGCTTCCTCTAAATAAATTCTTCATTTATAAAGTGCTGGAATTTAACTATAATAGATCCCATAACTACTCAAAGATAATTTTCAGGATCTTAAATACCAAAATTTAAAAAATAACATTGTGCGCCTGAGTAGTGTGAGATACAGGGAACAATTTTAGGAGTGCCCATAAACCAGAATACATTATGTATGTAAACAACCACAGAAGTATTTTGTAATTTGTGTTACTTGATTATATGCAATCTGTAGTAACTGATTTTGAACACCCATCCCAGTACTTTCTACAATTTAATGATGTCAAAGCATGAATATATTCAATCTCTTGTTTCACCAGCATTTATACTCAGTCTACATGTATGTTTACTTACTTAATTGGAGAGAGGCATCATGTATCCTGCAGTAATTAACTTTTCTCAAGTTACAGACTAGAATTGAAAGAAATTCTTTCTCCATCCTGACATGAACAGACTCTTTTGTCAATAAAGTAATCTAAAAGGGTTCAGACCAATTTTTGTTTTCTTTTTTAACCAAAAGTCTATCTTTTCAACTCTACCTCATGTATAAAGTAGCTTTTGTCAAGCTGAGGAGCACAACTGCATTCTTGAACACAGTAACTGGACAGATGAATAGTCAGAGTTAACTGTGACTTCCCTGTCTTTATACCGTCTAAACATAGTAATTTATAACTTCTGTAGATAGTTGAAGACTGCTGTTTAAGTGCTTTCTCTTTATGTAGACACACATGTATATCCCCTTCCATAGGAAGTAGTTGATGAGATGTACCCTGAGGCAAACAGAGGAGGATGTTCAGAGAACAGATATTTACTCACCTTTGCATACGATGGTTTCCCTGAATCTCAAGGCTTGGATGCGCACTTTGATTAAATGAAGATTATTTCCAGTGACTTGCAAGGTAGAAATAAACAAATCTCTACGTTTACACTGAAGTTCACCAAACTGCAGCTCTATTTAATACATTGTCTAGATTAACCTGTTACTGTTGCTTTGAGCTGGTGTAGTGATAGAAACACATAATTCTAAGAATAGTAGACATAAGAATTATTAGACCAATCTGCTTAATGGTATAATCTAAGCATCTGCACTCCCAAATATTTTGGTTTTAAGTTTCCTACTAATTCCAGCCTTATGCTGTTATTGATATGCTTTTATGTAGAATGATCAGAGAATATGTTTAAAACATGCAAACTATTATTAAAACATTCATTTCAAGCCAAATTAGTCTTTCTAACAAGAGATGGCACCATTTTCCCTCACATTTCATTTATGGTAGTCACCTGACAATCAAATCATACAGCTCTTCAGGGCTGTTTAAGATTTACATTCATATGTAGCTTATAGCTGGGTTGCCCATTTTAGCTGATAATGTCTTAGAGGAATGACTTTTCAGAATCTGGAATATTTTCTTGCTAGCCCATCTGATCGCAACAACTCATAACCAAACTTCTCACTTTCTGACAATCCAGGCTTTCTTTAGATAGAAATCTTAGCAAAGCCTTGGAGTTCCATAAAAAACACCCCAAGCAGCTGAAGAATGCTGGTGGAATGTGCTTTCCACACACCAAAAGCTAGATGGAGAAATGGGATGCCAAGGTTGATGATAAATATCCACCTCTTATGACAAAATAACTGCTTGCTGTATTGCATATGACCTTTGAGAGACCTGTAGAGAGAATCTCAAGAGATGGATGGTTGGAAGAAATAGGCAGACTAAGGTGTTCAACACCTGCTGCACAGGGGCTTTTTGATCCTACAATACATCCTGGAAGATTTAGGCCAGGCAGTTGGGGACCATGGCTTTGATGAAGCCGATGCTATGATAGTCTCTGGAGTTTTCAGGATAACACCTGCAAGGTTGACAAGATCCCAGAATTCATAATCAAGTTCTTCCCGGCTGGCAGCATAGACAACAATGACAGCAGTGGCTCTACCAACATGCACTCACACCTGTTGTAGCAGCCGTGGAGCCTGAAAGCACTCACGGGGTCCTGAGACTGCTCCTTACACTATAAACAAGGCAAAGTGTTTTTGGCTCTGCAGAAGAAGTAAACAGAACGTGTGGCAGAAAAGTTTGCTTCAAGCTACTCCAGTATCTGTAAAGACAACAGCAGTCTCAGTCATGAGTTGAAAAGAAAATACAGACATGCCTTTTTTTTTTTTTTTTTTGAGAACATCTGGAGATGTCCAATATAATTATCTTTTCTCTGGTGATGAAGCACAAGGTTAAGCGACAGCTTAACAGCTGATGTGAGCAATTTGTGTAGTTGTAAGAATTGTGCATCCTGTTGAGCAATAGGCAATGCGTGGGGAAGGGCTTCTTAAATACCATCATGAAACAAATAAGATATAAAAGGCATATTTAAGAAGCTATTCTTCGTGCAACCCCTAAACGCTCTTCTCCCAGAGGGAGTCCATACTCCTGGCAGCAAACCTGGCAGGGTGATGTTGGGAGAGGCTCTCCCATTGACTCCCAGTGGTGGGTGCCACCCCAGCAGCAAGCACACAAGCAAGAAAGGGACATCCACCCAGCATAAGCCACTGAAACAAAGAACAGCAAGCGGGAAGGGTGAAGGAGCCACCAGTTCCACAACAGCTCTGTCAGGAAGGAGATGTGTGACAGTTGCTGTGGATGAGCAACTCCTATTTCCTAAAACAGGGTGGACAAATCCATTTTCCCAAGAAGAGCAAATGAAAAAAAAGAAACTCGAGGAAACCTGTAACAAATTTTGAGTGCACATAAGCTCATGATTGAAAAGAACTAAACCCATAAAAAAAAAAAAAAAAAAGCAGTTCATGAAAACACAAACACAGCTCCAACAAAAAGTCAGGTTGCATGATTCATTCCCCTAAAAAAATAAACAGAAGAGCTGTCAGCATGTTTAAGATCTCCGCAGCTTCCCTTCATTAAATCTAATTCCTATGCATTAGTGATTCCAGTTGATGCACAGTGATGGAGACTTCAGTCAGGCTGGAGCAGAGGTGGATTCCAGGCATCTACTTAAACTCCCCTTTGATCCTTGCTAACATCACCCTTAACCCACACAAGCCCGGCCAAACCATTCTGGTGGCAAATAAATATAATTTCGGTGTGTTCTTTGAATTTTAAGAGGCAAATACGCTTCACCAATGCTTGGCCAATGGAGCAACTGGAGATGTTTTCATAGGTGCTGGTTGACAGTTCACTAATCAATCAGGTAAGTAGATCACACAGCACTTCTTTCTGAGTTGGCAAGTATGGGGCCGGTTTGTAGACTTTGCACACTTCTGTACAGACAATAAATTTGCCTTTGAAATAGTGTTAATGAATTTAGGTTAAAATATTTATCAAGAATCAACTCACAGCAGTGAACAGATAGCAAAGAACTGCTCATCTTAAAATTTTGATTCTGCTCCTTTGTGCATCTGGAGAGTATTAGTTCAGGAAATTATTCCAGCACATGTTTAAATCCCTCTAAAGTGAAAAGAATATAAGTGTAAGCTTAAAGTTAAGTGCATACTTGTGCAGCCTTCCTAGACAAGGGAGTGCAATTGGGGCCACAATCTTTAACTGTATATTATGATCCTATATTCCTCCAGTATTATGACATTTCTTACAGGCTGATAAGCATCTATATCACATGCACTCTTTGGCTGGAGTCAAGCATAACTCATGAAAGTAATCTCGTTTCACAGTAAATTTTACTTGCAGGTCCTTCTCTAAATTAATCAAAATTAAAGTGTCACCACAGGTTGGTTGCACACATAGCCCACTTTGGCTCCTACTCCCTGAATTTTATCATGGCTTTACAAAGAGGGTTCTAAGACGCAACTGTCAGCCCCTCTGAACTGGGAAATTCTGCTGTCAAAAGACCTGTGGGTACTCCACTCCCAAAAGAAATGCCGACTGGATCCTCACTGCAACAACTTGTGTGGTTCCAGACCTTCTTACCAGAGACTGTGGATGCCTGCAATAACTTTTCCACAATCTACCCTTTTTTCACACTCGTTTTTGATCCCTGCTACCTCACTAACAGCACATACCTCTTCTGGCCTCTGTTTTAGAAAGCTGATTTCCATTCTCTTTCATCCCAGCCTCTTAACATCTCAGAACCAATGATCTTGCCAGTATTCTGCAAGACATGCATATGTGTGTATATATGCATGCAAGCACACACACATATATATAACCAAAAGAAAATCACAAGAACCAAAAGATGCCACTCAAATGGATCAGTGCTATTCTTGTATCTGCCTTTTGCACAGCAAGATGATTAATTACTATTTGAGGAATCAGGCAAGTGGCTGCTTAATGAAGAAACTCAGTATATTAAGGAAAGAGGAACCCATACAAGCAGTCCTTGAACCTGGCCTGTTGCTGTGATCAGCCGAGAGGAATGGAGGGATGTTTCTAGGTCTGCCCAATGCCACCAAGATATGTTCCACTGTTATTCAGATTGGAGGCAGCAGGATTCCCAAGCATGGGATGGCTTTCAGGCCAGCACGGACAGGGATGGGACGATTTCCTGGGATGGCATACTGACTACTGGTGGGTTCACAAGAAAAAACACTTTTGAGCATCTGACCTAATCTTTACTTCTTTGGCTGAAGCTGTTTAAAGACCAAAGAAAACAAAGAAAGATGAGAAAAGAATGTGCCCTGCCACCATTCATCTTACTCAAAAGCTACTATCAGGCTTAACTAACAAGCATCATCAGCTCTAAACGTTAACTTCTGTATCTTCCAGCAAGAGCTTTCAACTGCTCATAAAATGGACGCAGAGTACAGGTTACTTGCAAAGAATCCTTCCCCTAGGCACCCCCTTCTCACCTCCAGGCAGGTCTTGGACCAGACCCAAGAGCAGTTTGGGGCTGCCCTTTTCTTATGCCGCAGTCATGCATGAATAGGGGCCAGATACAAAGGCGGCATTGTGTCAGCTTTGTTGGGGAGGTTGTAGCCCCGCTTTCCTCCTCCAAGTCGTCCTCCCGAGGCAGGCAGCTAGCGTAGGAACACTGTGTTACGGATGGAGTATTTTTAAAGTTCCAAAAATAATTCCTGTGAAGAGTGAGAAATTGCGTTTGAATCCCGACTGAGCAACAGACAGACTGAAGCTGGATGGAGGACATGTAGATCAGAGACAGAGCAGTCACGACAATGCTATTGAAAATCAGAGACCTAGACAAGGTAGAATATCTGCAGTCTGGGGGAGAAGGAGGTGCTTTTTTTTCTTTCCTACACAGAGCTAAAAAAGAGAAGAAAACAGCAGGGTCTTGATAACCAGAGATTTCTGAAATTTCTGCACTGAAAGCACACTGAACAAGCTCTAACTTTATTTATGAAGTCCTCAAAGCCTGCTGATAAAGGGGCTTGAAGATGAAGAATGCTGCTGTTAAATGAAAGGCAATCAAGACTATCAGAGAGGCACACCCAAGCCCTTTCATATAAACATCCCAAAAGCCATTTACTCAAAACTTAGAGATTACTTTGGAAAATTTTTGAAAAATATGCCTCACACTCGAGCAGATAAATTGCAGAGCTGCAGACCACGCTGTAAAGGGCTGCTAGGCTTAGATCCCCATTGTTGTTTCAGAAGTTGGTTGCAGGTTTGGTAATGTTGACAGCAACTCCTCAAATTGCACGTTCTGGAGTTCATCCTCCCATTATATTTTCATTGCAGTGAAATTAAATTAAAACTGATCAAACAATAGCTGAGGATTACAGAGTATTTTAAGAGGATGTTCTTTCACTTCGAGCTAAAATGAAACATTGCCAAGGGCTGGCAGAAAAACAGCAAAGAAGGAACATGATTAAAAAGGAAAGCACTATTACAAAGACAAATGGCACATTCTTCACGTCGGCTATTTAAGATACTCACAGACCTTATAAAAATAATGCACTAAGCTACTGAAATGGTGGTTTTGGGCAGGCATATGAGATTACGAAAAGACACTGGGGCTGTTAAAGTGGGAAAACCCTTCTCTAGGCAAGGGAAATTAGAGAAAGGCTTTGCACCATGCGCTGCTGCCAATCCATCAGGGCAGAGAACGAAACCGTCCCAAACAGCAGCTCTCACAGAGGTGTCAGGGGCAACATGCCTTCACGCTTCACTCCCCCTCTTAATTCTCACTGGCGTGACCCATATGCCGAGTCTCCATCTGTGCTACACATGCACCATCCCATTTCCCCTGTACTGGGTGGGAAGTGAAAAAAAGCAAGAGCCGGTCCAAAGGGCTAGAAACCTCTCTCACAGCAAAAAGTAACAAGCAGAAGCAGCTTGTTTTATTTCCCTTTGTTTATTCTCCCTCTTTGAAGTGCTGCGAAAGTTTAAAAATGTATTAAAAAGAATATAGGATTTTCCATTAATTCTTTTTAAAAATTCATTAACACCTTGACTAATAGCTCTGTGCTCATGGTATTTTTTTGGGGTGATAAATCTTAACAGCATTAAAGTATTATTTGACCTTGTCTTTTTTTTCCTGTTTGTTGGTACATTTAAACCTGAAAATCAGGGTGCCATCTGGGTCAGGCAATACGCCTGGTTGTCAAACACGAAACTAGGCTTTCAGGAGGCAATTTTGCTGAGTGAACCCTGAGTGTTTCTGATGGGGTGTGCCGGTGGCACCACTGACCTGCCCCTGAGGGGGACGCTCAGGCAGGCGGTGCCGCCTCAGCCACCAGCTGGGATGGACGGCAGAGAGCGGAGCCGGACACCACTGCACCACAATCCAGCACGGCTGTACCGTAGCCAACGTTGCATCACTTATTACGATAAAGAAAACCTATTTAGCTGACATTTGCTTTGTGTGCCATTAAGCCAGACTCTGCCTTTGCCCACACTCGCCCAGTTGGCACGTATGTTAATACACAAAAGAGTACAGACAGGCACCCACATTGCAGCAGCCTTTCCTGGGGTCTCAAAAGGAGCTGAGCCTGGCACCTCCACCCCAGGTCCTGCTTTATTCCAACTGTAAATGGCTTTTGCAGTGTGCCCAACTGGCACGTCCTTTGAAGCTGCGACAGAGGGTGGAATGGGGGGTGTTGGCTTTCCTAACTGAATTAATCGCTTCTGAAGAAGCCAAATTTGCAATTCAGAGAACCACACTTGTGTTAAACCGCAGCCTGGACAAGGGAAGTGGGAGGAAAGCAGCCTTTCCCACACCTTCTCCCAGCACCATTCCATGCCAGGCAGAGGCACGAGGCCAGCCAGGGTGAACGCTGCTTCTGCCAACCCAGGTGGCAGCTCAGCACCAGGCACGATGACACTTTCTCTCACATATACAGCTGTCCTGGGGCAACCAGGCTGCTGTCACCTACTTGCTCGCCACCAGACCTATAACAGCTGCCTAATAACAACCTTCATTGCTCATTACTGCTTTAAACCAGGAATTCAGAGAGGAGGACAGATTGAATTACTACCTCCCTGAACTAGATTGCCTTCAACTAATATTGTTAAAGCCTTATGTGAAATAATACAGGATGAATTGTGAACCTCTTTATTGGTTTCTGGGTAGACAGCTTTAAATGCTAATCGTAACTAATTAAATTACTTAACTTCATTTGCCTCTGCCAATGGGCCATGTGATAGGGTGACTATGGAAGACAGTGCTCTTGGAGGCTGTGGCTCTTATACTTTACACCAGGGTAATGTTAATCACCAGAAAATGTAATTACCTCATTGCTGCTATACCCATTGGTACGAAATAAAATGAACTCCAGCAACGGGAAGACATGAAATGTCCAACTTCTTGAATAATGACAAGAACTTCTATGTAATTTCCTCAGAACACTGGAATCTTGGTTAGTAGGTAAGGCTCACTGCACAAGAGGAGCATGTTTATAACCAAAATAATATTTAATATATGTATTAAAAAGTCTACCACACATCTCCATATCCCAGAGAAGTATCCAGGTGAATATTTGTTGTCTCTGTCTCAAAATTTCAAAAGGTCCTTGACAAGAACAAACACCAGCGTGGAACTGCTCCCTACAGGAAGATTTCTCACACTCCATCTTATCACACAAAATACTTTTCACATCCCCACTCTACATCTGGAGAAGATGAGACAGAGACATGAAATCCTTTCTCCCCAGCTATTGACAGAAAAGCTATCAGACTCTGAGCTGAGGTGTCTCATGAGATGTTGGGCCCTGTTTTTCTTGCACCTTTCTTCCACATAACACTGCTTTCTTTCTGCTGATCAACCATGTTCAGAGCCTGAAGGCTACTGTGTCACTGGCCAGCTGTGCCTGTCAGCTGCTTTCATCTCTCCTGCACTAGAGGGCCTGTGGTTTGAACTACAGCTGTGAAGCTGAAGCACCACCAGCACCACTCTGCATTGATACTGGTATGAAAATGGTTCTGGATGATTCCGTTGAAGCCAGGAACAGGAGTCATGTACAGATCATTGCCCAAAATGTGCAATTCAAAAACACTAGATGACTGGCCACTGAAACGCATCACTCAAATTCCATCTCTGGCAACTGCCTGCTCAAGAAAACGCCTTTCCATTGCAGCCTGGCACATTGGCTGTGCCAGTTACAACAGCACAACTAAGTATTCACATAGGAAGGGAGTTCAATCCATCCATCTTTGCCACGGCTATCGGTGGCTCCCCAAGAGTGCCTGCTTTCTCGCGCTCTTTTTTTTTTTTTTTTTTAACATCATCATTTGTTCACACTGCTCCCTTTTCCCAAATGTGGCATTTTTCACATAGCAGTTTTTCACTCAGGTGTCCCCTCAACTTCTCCCACACACGGCTGAGCCTGGCTCCAGCTGGGCTGGCTCGTTCATTCTCTCTGATCTGTATCCATCACAACAACTCTCACCTTCACTGTAATCTCATACACCCTCTACAGCCTGGCCTCTGTTAAACAACTGCCCGCACTGTGAAACGCCGAGACCTCGAGCTCTGCAAACGAGATTAGCACCTGGGCCTTCCCACACCAACAGCAGGATCTGTGATGCTCTGACTCCATCAATTTAAGAAAGTGACTTAGAAACCTCCTGATCCTTTCTCCTAACGATGCAACTTCCCCATCCAAAGTCAGCATCTATTTACAAATGTACATTACATGGCAGTCAGAAAAGGGAGTGCACACATGCAAATAATTCAAGATGGAGAAAGCCTGTGCTGAAAACAAGACTCAGTGAATCCAGAGGAAGCAATAACCTCCATCAGCACAGTCTAGGACTCTCACCAGTTAGTGCACAGCAGTGGGGCTTTGTCATAGCCTGCAAGTGACAGCCTGGCAGTGACACTTTTATTCAAAAGTATATGAAAACATACTCCTCTGAAAAGGAATATATATATCTATGTGTGTGTATATTTGTATATATGTATGTATAATCCCTAGCTTTCCCTTTGAGCAATTTTAGGAGGGCATGGAATTTTCAAAATACATTTCCTGTGGAGAGAAACAGGAAAAACATTGAAGAGTTGTTACTTTGTGGTATCTTACTAGCCAAGAAGACAGTGAAAAAACCTCCTTCTGGTAATACGTCACCACAAGGCACTTTTAATCAAGAGCAAACCAACTAAAATGTTCATCCTGGATTTAAAAAAATTCTCTTTTGCCTTAAATATGCAATCAATCAAAGCAGCACAATTACCTGGCCAGAATTAAAACAGTTGGTGATTTGTACCTCAAACGCAGACAACTCTAGAAATACAATTATCCTTTTAATATTCAGAACTAAAGCAAAATGATTCTGAACACTTAATAAATCTTCAGGTGGAAAATTTAACATTCAGTAACATGTTATATTGGTTTTGCTCCCAGATGTATAAGTACCAATTTGTCACTTCAAAAAGAAAGGCAAGACTGACAGCATTTCTTAACTGAGTCAGCAGCTTAGCCAAAACACTCCACACCACTTCTTAACACAGGGTGAGAGCGGCGGTGGGGAACCTGCTTCAAACAGGAGCAGCCGTGCCAGGCCGACCTTGAACGCACAGCCTGCACTGTGAGGGCCAAGGAGAAACCCCAACATCATCACGATCAGTTGAGGACAGAGCAAGCACTTGAAGATCTGGTACTGTTTTGTTTACATACAGAGATATTGGCCAAAGCAGAGTAAGGCAACTTGGCTTGTTTTTCAGCGGTATCATCTTAGCAACTTGCAGAAGAGAGTTCCACGCACTAAGGTAATACTAAGATATATGCTAATTGTTTAAAATGTGGTATATAGCTTTTATTATTTCTTCTATGAATTATACAATAGTAACTGTTAGAAATAGTTGTAAGTAGGGTAAAAAGACACATTCTTGCTTTAACCACAGAATTAACCAAATGCTTTTTCTCTGTCAACTAGAAATGAAAACATGATCATGCAGACTACTAATCAGCATTAACGAAGAGATTAACTGGACTTAAATCACTAAGCTCAATAGAAATGTTAACTTCAGTTACATGCCATGGACCATAGATCACTGTCACAGGAAAACAGCCAGTTTGCAAGCTGCAGATTAGAAGATAATGAACCAAATATTATTGTGATCAGATATAGCCCTCAGCCAGAACAGAGCAACTTTAGATCAGAAATGGGGTTTTAACTGAGAGCATGTGAGAAAGTTCTTTTTCAAATTTCATACACTGATTTGAGTTTTAAAAGAATTTAAAGATCATCTAGTTCCAAACCCCCTGCCATGGGCAGGGACACCTTGCACTACACCAGCTTGCTCAAAAACCCACCCAGCCTAGGTTTGAACACATCCAGGGATGAGGCATCCACAGCTGCTCTGGGCAACCTGTTTAATTTGTAAATTAAAATTGTAATACTTGATTGTAACAGCAAGCACAAGGTGTCTATGCTTCTACAGCAAGATTGTGCTCCTGAAGGAATAACAATCCCAAACAATGAGACATCGAAGTGAATTTATCACATTTTAAAATGTTCTTTAGAGTGAAATCAGCAGGAAGGACTTTGGTCACTGGGGAGTACTCGTCCATCACCACGTTCTGTCCTTAGTGAGTGCACACAAATTCTTATGTGGTGGCAGGCGTGCAAACCAAAAGGGAAAGTAGAGCATAACACACCTGTACATCACATTTGTACCAAACCACTTCTGAGTAAAACCCAAAACTTCACTTCAACAGCTCCTAGTTCCAGCAAGTGAAAAATGGGGTAAGAGTCAAGTCTTGGTTGAAAATGAAAATGAATCAACTCCATGCATTAGTTCCAGGGAGCTGGGGGCAGGTATCTGCTTCATCCTAAAGGAATCCAACAAGACACTAGGCTACTTTTGCACAACAGCAACGCTGTGACATGATTTGCATCATGTTGCTGCAGCTGAGGAACAACTGGCTCAGGACTAAGATGTAAGTCAAAGCTAGGAAGTGGTAAGGAGATTTACGAAATGCAAAGCATTAGACAAATACCCAAGTTGACAGCAAGGATGAGGGGAAGGGGAATCCCAGACTATTTGAACATCTTTTTCTCCGAGTGCACAAAAATTCTAAATATCCAACAGTATGATCAATGTATCTTCCTTTAGAAGGATAAGAGGCCATGCACTACACACCACAAAGTATCATTGGACAATCTAAGCTCTCATTTTACACACTAAAATATGACTTTGGATTAGAGTTCATCTTTGTAATTAATAATTTAGCTGAGCTGTAGAAAGAGTATGATCTCACAGTGCTTAGATAGCAGCTTTACAGCTAGCAGCTTTAGAGCTGTGGCAAAGTCTTTTCAAACCAAGAATTTTTTGTGTGTTAAAATAACATTTAGCATGTAAAAAGCTAGACTGATAACCTTTGCAAAGGTATAGTCTATTTAATAAGATATGTTGTAATCCAATGCTTTTGCACACATATACTTACAAAAAGTAATAATCCTCTTCAAATCTAATCCAGAATCACAACAATGTAATCTTTTAATTAATGGATCTTTTGGGATAAAAGAAACGTTTGGCAAGTATAAATGCAGAAATAGTAGATACCCAAGTCACTCAAGTGCTAAATAAATGTAAAAGAAAACCCCAGACAAACAGGAGATAAGAAGAGAGAAGCCTTAGCCAGGGCTAAGCCTGAGAGGAAAAGGTGATGACGTTTTTGTGAGAGGCACTGCTGTGACTTGTGTTGGAATGCTGTGCATCCTTCCGCTACATATCTTAGAATCACAGAATGGTTTGGGTTGGAATGGACGTTAAAGATGACCTACGTCCTAACCCCATGTCACGGGCAGGGACACCACTAGACAAGGCTGCTCAAGCAGCCATCCAACTTGGCCCTGAACACTTCCAGGAATGGGGCATCCGCAGCTTCTCTGGGCAACCTGTTCAAGTGACTCACCACCCTCACAGTCAAAAACTTCTTTTTAGTATCTAATCTAAATCTACCTTCTTTCAGTGTAAAGCCATTACCCCTTGTCCTATCTGTATATTCCCTCACAAAAAATCCCTCTCCAGTTCTCTTACAGCCCCCTTTAGATATGGAAGGTGCTGTAAGGCCACCTCAGAGCCTTCTCTTTTCCAGGCTGAACAACCCCAGCTCTCTCAGCCTGTCTTCATAAGAGAGATGCTCCAGTCCTCAGATCATCTTCGTGGCCTTTCTCTGGACTCACTTCAACATGTCCACATCCTTCCTATGTTGGGGGCCCCAGAGCAGCACTCCAGGTGGGTTCCCACAAGCACCGAAGAGAGGGGCAGAATCACCTCCCTCGACCTGCTGGCCATGTTTCCCTTGATGAAACCCCTTCTCCAAAGACTCAGAAAGTGTAGAATAGGCTGTCTAATAAAAAGCCAGTAAAAAGGTTACAGATCTTGGAAAACTCCTCATTTTCAAAGTGTAATTGGTTTAGTATTAAAAACCCCCTGATTATCCTCTATAAATGCTCTTATAAAAATAGACTATTCTCTGGCAAAGTATTCTTTAATTAAATTGAGAAAATGCAGACAAAAGCCAGATAAAATTGATCCTAGCTGCTGAGGGAAACAGCTGAGGAAGATGCCACATTTTCCGTCTGTGCTGTCTTGAAGGCAAAGCTGGGCATCCTTCTGGAAGGCATGCTTGATTCCAAACCAAATTTGTGCTACCACAAAGAGAAAACTCAGCAAAATTGTTTGTCATGAGTTTACATCTCATGCTCATCAGCATGACTTTGTCTTATAGCCGTTCTGGGTTGAGCACCTCTTCATCCAAGCAGCAGACACCACAGGAGTGCCTCTCTGAACACTGCCAGGGCTGGTGCTGGCAGCAGAGTGTCCTCCTTGGCTCTGGCACTTCTCAGCAGCAAAAGCATAGAGCGGCCGAGATAGAGTTAAATGAATTCATCAGACTAAGAGAAACCAACCAAAACCCAGCAGCTTTGTAATTTTACCAAGGCTTTTTAAATGAAATTTTCATTTTTTAGTGGCTGTGGTATATCATCTTTTAGGATGAAAGGAGAAAGGCCAACAGCTCACAACTCAAATTCCTTATAACAATTGACCAAGAGCATCTGAATCCTGCTCTTGGACAAATTCACAGATTCAACATTTATCTCAACTACAGGTATCCTTCACACATTCTGTACCTGTTAATTCTTTCACAGGTATGAATTATCTAAGCTAGCCACAGTACGGAAAACATTTCCATGCAACTTTTTAAAAACATTAAATCTCACTCTAAACACCTGAATACTTTTATTCAAAACTGTGTAGAATTTTTCTTTACAGCCTGCCTCTTGCAGTTTTTTGAGGTTTTTTTAATACTATGATCATTATTAATAATTGTAATCATTTCTATGGATAAGGAAGAAGCTGAAAGTTTTAACCAGATTTTAGGCAAGGTAGTTGTTCTGTATCAAAGATATTACAGTCTTATACTGCTAGTCTAATTGCCTTCATTCCTTCCTGTTCTGCTCTCTACTATAATAGCTCTACGCTTCGTTGACCTTCCCTTATTTTCATAAACTGTACCAGTCATTTACCTTTATTTGTTCCTCTATTGCTACATTAAAACAATTCAAGAAGATTAACTATCAAAGCACAGGCTGCCTTTGCAGAAGTCATGCTATTCTGACCTCATCTTACCATGATTTTCCAGCTGCTGGATAGCAGTATTTTCTTTTTCTTTTTTAGTTTAATCAGTTTGTCAGATACTGAGACAGGGTACACTGGTTTATAAAACCCTGGATCACCTTCAGTACCTATAAAAAATACAAACACCAGTGTGCTCTTTGCCAGTGCTCCAATACATGCTGTTTTAATCAGAAACGACACAATTTCAGTAGTCAGCAGAAATGTTCCCCAAGGTGTATTTTGCCAAATTCAGCGCAGAGGCAAGGCTGCTGCTGCTTTGTGTGTCTGTAGCAAACAGTACATCAATAGCTATAGCTACCAGTGCAGAAAGACAGCACAAAACAAACCAAGGCTGGTCCTGACAGAGCACCCGAAACAGAAGCTAGAGCACTGGCAACAGAGCGTAGGTGGGCAGCACTGCTGACGCTTGCACTGCCCAGCACCCACCTGCTGCTGCCTGCACTGTGCTGTGCACAAGCCCTCGGGTGTCAGACGGGGTTTGGTGAGGCTGCTCTGTGTGGTCCTGAGAGTTAAAGGGGTTGCTGTTATCATGTTTCATAACGCACTTCTCTTTAGAACTGCGCAAGCAGTACAAGCCACACATAACTACGCAGGAGTCTATGGACAGTGGTGATGCCACAGATCATGGAAATTTTAATGTCTTACTCAAAATGTAGGTGGAAAAGCCCTAAACTGCTTGTCATTTTTAGAAGCGTCTAAAAATAAGCCATGTGTATTGACAAGCTGGAGATCTACAGAAAGAAGATCTACACAAGTGAGCCCACCAGACACCCCACCATGGCGTCTGCTCAGCACCACCTGCAAAAGGCAACACGGCAAACCTGTCTGAGCAATTAATATTTGCTAAGTTTGTAAGAGCTTGTCAAGAAAGTTAAAGGCATAAGGAAAACAAAAAAGTGACCACTCTCTTCAACATTAAGAAAAAGAGAGCTAAAGCATGGCAAGTTAAACTAAACATTCCAGTTTGGTGAGAAAATAAAATATTATTCTGTAGCTGACCTGAAATATCTTTTTTCTACCAGCTGGGTAAGCTAACTTACAAAAGAAGAAATTTTTCATAGAGTATTACTTCAAAAAATTTGTGTGTGATATCCTTGCCAAGTTTCAAGTCTCTAGTCCAGACCCTAGAATTACAAGACATTTTAATAAATTTAAAACAACTTTTTTTTTCTAAATCTCTTCTAATATACAGCTGAATGGTTTTTGTAGAAGTAAAGCAAGCAGGTATTACTCTCTCGAGAACTCCCTCTTATCCCCAGATTTAGGTCACAGAGAGGCAGTGAGATGGGAAAACTTCAGCCCAGCTGGTCAGAAGTTACAGCCTAGTAGAGAAAACCAACTTAAAATAAGATCTTAAAATTGAAACCATTAGGTAATATCAGTGACAATTACGATGAACTGTGATATATTAAAAAAAACCCCCACAAGTTCTTATGATAGCAGTGGTTTAGTGGAGTGGTACTGAATTGCACAAACCCACCATCAGTCCCAAGGTATTGAGCAGCTGTAAGGGACCTCTCACCTGACATATCTGTCACAGAGTATTTCTACAACAATTAGAGACTGGCATACTAGACAATCATCCAAAGATTATCATAAGCGTATGGCAAAAATATTTCTGAAAGCAGCTCTTCTGAAAGTTATTAAGTTAATAATATTTTATTTTAAAATCCCAAGGAATCTAAACCAACATTATTCTTTCAGGGCACGGTCATAGGTGGAAGCTCCCGAGGATAATGCTGACCTCTAAGAGATGTGTCACAGCAGGTTTGTTAACACTCTTCTTCATTAAGCCTGTGTACTGCCTGACTGATTTTAGCAGTGTGATGTGTGCGCTGAGATACACAACAGCTCAGTAAAATCAAATAGCGAACAGAAGCAAATTTACATTGTCAGGAGTCTAATATGCAAATGAATTTATTAACTGGACTCCATAATTTGCTAATAGTATGCAGTCATTAATGATGCAATCACTGGGAAAAAATAGGCATACAAATCCATTAGAAAAGTCTGTAAAATAATTAGCTACTTCAGAGCATTTTAAATTAATGAACTCAAAGTCCTTTAAAACCTTCCAAAAAAGCAAAAAACACCAAAAAAACCCAAACAAACAAACAAAAAACCCCAAAAAACCCGGTCTTTGGGGCTTTGTGTGCCTAAGAATATATATTTGCCACAGCTGTATTTAATTGAAGCAATGAAGTGAGATATACTCATGCCATTAGAAAAACATACAAAATATCTTCCTTACCAACAACTTAAGATGACTGAAAGTGTCATTTTGAAGAGCACGGTTTCTCAGACACATTTTTCACCCACCACTCTGCACCATTAGTAAGCTGCAAGTGTAAAGTGGTGCCACAGCAGCTATACAGACCTGGGAAGAAACTGATGACAAAATGCTCGGCTGGGCTGATTTGAGCCTACAATTTACACAACAAGTATAGAGTATCTGTATCAGTAACGGGGGTACAGGTTATGCCTATAAGCCTGTTTAGATGCCTGCCTACCCTGGAAAACCCTCCTTCCAATATTGTCTGGCTGTAAGAGACCAAAACCTCATCACACCTCCACAACAAAGCAAGGCAGAGAGCAGTTACTGACCTTAATTGTCCAAAAAATGGCACTAATGAGGAGAATGAAAAGGTCACTGGGCATTATGCCCTCTCCCTGTGGCTCTCCTAATCAATCTAATGGAACTACAGTATGAACAAGTTCAGGATGTACGTTTTTTTCAAGGCAGCACCTGGAAAGCTGATGTAAATTGATGTCTTCGTAATTACAGCATCTGCACTGCAGACTGATAAAAGTTACAACATCAAGCGTGGAACTACAGTGAACCTTGTGATTTATGTTCTCATCTGAGTTCCAGAAACTGCACAAGCATGTAATTATTTCTCTGCATTGGAGAAACACATGTCATGGGGCAGGGGTCTTTGGGGCAGGAGTGCACATCAACCATGAAATCCTTTCTCCTACTAAGGGAGAAACAAATTTCCTGATGGATTTGAATGGCAGCATTTGGAACATTAAAAAAAACCCAACCAGAATCTCAATCCTACACCTTGAATTTATCCTCTGTGACTTATGATCACATCTCAGAAGACTGTACTTTAAAAACTTCCTTTGCTACTGTTTATATGAAAATTACCATAAAGACATTGTGTTCAAGAGAGAGGTAAAGTTATTTATTCTCAGAACTTGTTTTTACTGCAAATGTTCTTGTTCTGTGCAGAGAACACATGGCTTGTTTTTCGTAGAGCTCAAGCTAATTTCTTGTACGTTAAGAATCTGCTCTAAGGCAGGAATGCTTTCAGGTGGGTTATACAGGAAAGATGACAAAAGTCTCATGATACTGCAGACTGTTTCAAATATTAGGTTTTAAAGCACTAGTGTACTCCAGGCACTCCTTCATTGTGAGCTGGGAAAGTACCAGTATTCATCAAAACACAGCAGGAGTCAGTTCTAAAGCCAGGTACCTGACATTTAATCTGCCAATAAAATGCTGCTGGTGCACGGTGTTTAGGGCAGCCAGGTTATCCGATAAAGAGCCCTTTTCATCCTCTGCTGTCTGTAATTACTGCATTCCCGTCAGGAACAAGCAGCACAGCCCCTGTGCTGCACATGCAGCAGTGCAAATAGTACAGGGTAAATTTAGCCAAGAAAACTCAGTTTAAAAGGAATCACCTACGTCAGAGAAGCTATTAAGGAAAACAGTTTATTGCTACAGATCAACAAACATCACACCATCTTCAGTGCAGCTCTTCATGGCCAGTAATTCAAATCCTTAGCAAAGCAGGTGCTTAATAGAACCTTCTAGCAGACATAGAAAAGAGAATGAGAAGGCAGAAAACAGCACACAGAGACTGGCTTGCTCCAAATGTGGCGTATGAGGAGAGTTCTGGCTCTGCTTCCTGAGACGACCACTGCACAGCTTCTCCTGCTTTCTGCAGTGTAAAAGGCTGACTGTAGAAGTGAGCTGCACTGAGCCAAGACAGAGAGCAAGAGACTGCAAAATGAAAGCACTGAATATAGATAATAAAAAGGCAAAAAACAGAAAGACAGAACATTCAAGAACTTTAGGCAATCTTTTACAGCCCCACCCTCTAAACACAAGATAGACAAAATTAGTCTACTGCAGCTAAGAGAAACTAAGTGCAGAATAACCATAGATGTCTAACTAACATTAGTATTTTTGGACCACTGAATACAGGAGTTTTCATGAAGTTATATATAAGTGATAGCACTCTACTTACCCAGTATGATTACTCTTGGCAAGTGGAACTCAGAAATCTGCTTTTGAACTATGCAGTAAAACATGAGTCACTTAAGATTTTAATGCGAGAGCTCAAGGAACTCTGGAGAAACTGGTCTAAAGCATCATAGAGCAGTCACTGTCTTGCACAGCAGGCCAAAATCTATGGCACAAAAAAATGTGAAATGTGCCAGAAGTGAAAATCTGGTAAACTAAAAGATCTAGTTGATCAGCAAAGTAACAAGTGTCTTTTGACTCTCTCGTGGATCCTTTCAACAGAATATAATGAAAACTCATCATCCTATGTGCCCAGGGAAGGTACCCCTACCCACAAGGCTCACTAATGCCATCTTCCATATTCTTTCCTAACATTAAGATGGAAAAGAAGAGCTGTGCAGACAGTATTACACCAAGTCCTAAGAAAATTAGTTTACTAATTAACTTCTTTTACAGTCTCTGAAATTTCATTTTAAAAAAGCACCTAGATTCTTGTTTAGTCTAAAGAGGCAGATGTATTGAGATCACGGGACCTAACGCAGTTTGGCAGTCTGCAGAGAGCTGAAGGCAGTCCCCAGTGGAGGTGGAGACAGGAATGTATCATCTACCATTTTTCAGGAAAATGTAAATTACAATTTCACCTATTTTAAATTCAAGGAAGACTGAGGCGTGGGAGAGGGGGAAAGATGACTTGAGAAGGAAGGCAAGCAAACAAACAAATGAATATTTTAAATCTTACAGAGAACATGTCTTCAAGTATCCTAACATCACATAAAATTTTTTTCTTCAATGCCCTCATACGACTTCCATGAAAATTTGCCCTGACTGTTAGCTCCTGGGTAGCAACCTGAACAGCGATCCCTGTGTAGGTTCTCCATCAAAGCACTGCACTGAAGTATTTTTTCCTCCAGTTGACAACATGAGTGACAAGAACAGCAGCAAGGCTCTGCGTGTATCAGTAGTTTGATTGCTGAGGAGCCAGCCATCCATCACACAACTGTTTGGCTGAACCACCCCAAAAAAGCTGCATAATCTATTTCTGTGACACCTCATGCTGAACAGCTTAGTGCAGGTTCCAGCATAGCACCAGTTGTCTTTGCCAACTTCCATCAAGCTTGGCATTTTATGGATGCTCCTCTGAAAGTAATCAGTCAAAAAAATGTGATAAATAGGTAAGGAATCTCAATACAGTAATCAGGACCAAAAAAAAAAAAAAAAAATCAGGTAAATTGTACTTGTGGCCTTCAGGAAGATGTAGCTTCACAAAAAAGTTGTTTTAAGTGCGTAGCCAGCGGGAGTCAGGAGCTTATAAGGTCATGCAGAATCTGCCACCAGCAGAGTACACACTTTTATGCAAAGAAAAATTGATACGGCCTTAGAATGCAATATATGAAAAAGTTACTTGGTAATGGATGGGTCCTGAGAATGAGAAGGCAGAGCAAGAAATTTGTTGCCTGGAGGAGGCCAAAACTGGAAATGCTCTGCTGCTTTGAGAGAGAATGACAAATCTCACAGCAAGGACAAGCACCATAACCTGCTTTAGTGCTCTACTGTTCCTAGTATGAAAACTAATTCTGCACCAGGTTCACTGATAGATATATTGAAATCTTTTACATGCTTACTTACTTCTAGCTCAGTCTACATGAAACACCATTATGAAAATGATAAATTAAAAAGAAAAAAAATTCAAAACTTAGAAAGGAGCAACATTATGAGTTGGATACCAATCCTACACAACTTTTAACTGTGAATGCTGTCTGTTCTCAAGCATTTCACTATGAAAACTTGACGTTTTCTTTATAAAGGAAGGGTTTTCATTGGACTTTCTTTTAATTCCTTTACAATAGTAACATAAATATCCACTATATATAGAAATAAGTGTTTTGAGAAAGTTTTAGCAGAATCAGAACCTCAATTTCTAGTTTCTTTTTTTAAAATCACTACACCACTTTCCTTATTTCATAGGCAAAAAGAACATTTTATAATCAAGTTGTCAAGAGGACACTTCTAAGTTGTCAATGGAGTTCCTCCATCACGATCCATCACTTTTAGCAGATAATCTCTATTTCCATCACGGCTTCCCTGCAGCTTGGCTGATTTTGTCAAGCATGTGACAGAGACTTCATTTATGCACATTTTTATGTGAAGTGGTATCTGTGTACCAATTTAAAGCTTGAAGAATTAAAGTATCCTATAACTTAACAGGTAACAGTCCCACCATCTGTGTCCACCCAAATGAAAGTGGGAATTCAAAGTCATCTCTCTGACATAGCGTGAGAACGGAAGTTTTCTGTTCCAACAGATCTATTGCTAATCTCTGTCTCTTTCAATTTCATCAGAATGACTGGAATAAAAATGCAAATAGACTTTCACTATTACTTTCAGTGGGCATGACATTTACAAAGCAATTTCCATTAGGAGCTCCTAGTCATGTACTGATAATTTCAAATATAAATCCATTTCAGATTTAAAATTTCCATGCTCCATTTCTTCTCAGCGTTGTGTATGCCTTATTCGAAAATTTGGAGGGAGAAACTGTACAGTTAAGAGGGTGGAGGTTTTTTCAAGCCTTTAATACTTGCTAAACAAACTAACTATATTTTTAAACTAATCAATCTTCTGACTTCTGACAATTGGCATACTGAGCCTTTCTCCTCAAAATCAAAGCTGTTAATCTCGCTACAGTCCTGTGACTGAATGAGAAGCAGGAGGCATCCAGACATTTCCCCCTGTCAGTGTGCCCTGAGGCTTGCACTGCCTCCACACACCACTGTCAGCACCTGCCCTACAACACAGGGTCATGGATCTGTCGTCTGGCCCCACCCTGGAAAAAGACAAATAAGTGCATCAAAGACCAGCAACTGCACATTCAGAGAGTTCAAACAGTCAAAATACCTGAAATGATCTGATTACTGCCCTAACTATTCATTTTTATCCCTAATATAAGTTAATTAAAAAGGAGTGAGGTTGTATGCTATTTCCTTTTCCAATATTCTACTTATCAAATACAGAATTGACAACACTTGGGTTTCGGGGTCTTTTACTGATTAGGAGTTAAGTAGAAAGGAAGTGTTAATTGACTCCCACCAAAAGTCAGAAGTGTCAGTAAAATTTAAATAACTGTTCCACTAGTGATATTCATTCACTCTTATTATGTATATTAATATTTTTAACCTTGATTTTCTCATTAACTATACATCTTAACATTGTACTACATTTTTCACAATTTAAAAATAGTGTGAAGTGAGACAATGTTAACTGGACTCTTATTTTCTGGTGTTTAGTGATCTGTCTTTTCGTCTCAGTGATGCATTTACAGTTTAATGTCAGTACTGCTTTGAGGCTGAGCAGGTCCAGCTCCAGCACCTGTTCCGTGTAGAAACAGCCTCACTTCTGATCATTGACTGATGCTGGGCATTCCCGAGCTGTTAGAGGGAATGCTGAGCCCTCCGCACAACAGGGCTTCAGCCTGGATAGTGAAAAAATTTATGCATCTAAATTTAAACTTATGCCTTTTTTTACTGGCACTATTTTCATATAGGTAAACACATACGAGATCAAGGGCAGGTAACCTCGCTTTTGAGGAAAATCGAGAGCTGACACCAGCATTAAATAATTTTGTTAATTTTCTTTTTTCCAGTAAATGACAAAGTAAGCAATGTTTTCACAAAATCCTTAACGAAGTCATGTGGGAACTAATTTATTTATAAACTATGATTTTCTTATTATTTCCAATATATTTATGAAATCTGTTCAAGAATACAGTTAAAAACTAAACTTTTGCAAACATGCCACAGCAATAGTTTGCAATCAAAAGAGTATGTCAGACATTAAATGAGGGTTATATGAAGCAGATGCATCGAGTATGATTAAAGTACAGGAGTATGCAGTAACGTTAGGACCAAATGGTTTATATTGAAAATACAGAATGTGAGACTGCACAAGAAAAAAGTAAGAAAGTCTATTTACTGCATATAAGTGGCTAATAAAAAGAACAAAATCAAGCTTATTTCAGATAATTGATTCAATTTTTATAGTTATCTGATGCCCAGCCTACAGAAGATGTGTCATTTTATTGCAAAGCCTGAACATTTTTTCATGGAAAAAATTATTCTGGGAGTTATTGAAAAACACCTGGAGGACAACACAGTCGTTGGTCACAGTCAGCACAATTTCATGAGGGGAAGTCCTGCTTGTCAAACCTAATTTCCTTCTGTGACAGTGTAACTCACCTAGTTGATCTAGGAAAGCCAGTTGATGTAATCTTTTTGGACTTCAGTAAAGCTTTTGATAATGTCTCTCACAGGATCCTTCTGGACAAATGTCCAGCACCCAGCTGGATAAACACATCATGTGATGGGTGAGCAACTGGCTCACAGGTCAGGCACAAAGGATTATAGGGAAGGGGGTGACATCCGACTGGTGACCTGTCACTAGTGGGGTTCCACAGGGCTCTGTCCTCAGCCCTGTGCTCTTCAACATCTTCATAAATGACTTGGATGCAGGAATGGAAGGGATACTACGTAAGTGTACCGAGGACACTAATTTGGGAAGAGCTGTCAAGTCCCTCGAAGGCAGAGAGGCTCTGCAGAGAGACCTCAACAAACAACAGAGACAGGCAATTGCCAGCTGTGTAAAGTTTAACATGGACAAGTGCCGGATTCTGCACCTGGGATGAGGCAACCCTGGTTGTGTGTATAGACTGGGGAACAAGATGCTGGAAAGCAGTGCTGTGGAAAGGGATCTGAGGATCCTTGCTGATGGCAAGTTGAACATGAGCCAGCAGCGCCCTGGCAGCCAGGAGGGCCAACCATGTCCTGGGGGGCATCAGGCACAGCATGGCCAGCCAGGCAAGGGAGGGGATTGTCCTGCTCTGCTCTGCGCTGGGGTGGCCTCACCTCGAGTGCTGGTGGCAGTTTTGGGTACCACAATATAAAAAAGTTATTAAGCTATTAGAGAGCATCCAAAGGAGGGCCACAGGGTTGGTGAAGGGTCTGGAGAGGAGGCCTTATTAAGAGTGGCTGAGGTCACTTGGTTTGTTCAGCCTGGAGAAGGAGAGACTGAGGGGAGATCTCATTGCAATCTACAATTTCCTCAAGAGGAGAAGAGGGGCAGGCACTGATCTCTCTGCTCTCATGACCCGTGACAGGACTCAAGGAAACAGCATGAGTTGAGTCAGGGGATGTTTAGGTTTGACATCACCTAGAGAGTAGTTGAGCACTGGGACAGGCTCCCCAGGGAAGTGGTCACAGCACCAGCCTGATAGAGTTTAAGACGCGTTTGGACAACACTCTCAGGCACATAGTGTGACTCTTGGGGTGTCCTGCACAGAGACAGGAGTTGGACTGGATGACCCTGATAGGTCTCTTCCAACTCAGCTTATTCTGTGATTCTGTGATTCTATTGAAGAACCACATGGAATGGGAACAAACCATTCCCAGCCCATTACACCTATGGCAGATAGGCTCTAGTGATTTACGGATGCTTGTGCTCAATTTCACAACTTCTACAATGTCACTGTTATTACTTTTTGCAAAATGTTAATCCAGTATCAGTGGCAATTGTGCCCTACTGTGACTGGTCCAAAGCTGATTGCAGATGATGACAGCCTTTATAGATTTTGAATCAAGATACCTGAAGTTTTATGATGAGATGCTTGAATTCCTGCTACCTGCAAGCAATTTCGGAAATAACATGTATCCCATTTTGAAGCAGGGAAAAGAAGGAACAGCCACCAAAATGCAAAGAACAAGAGAAACATCATAGAAGTCAAAGAGTCTGGAAAAAAACTATCAATTGGCAATGCTGCCAATTAGTATAAAAAGAGCGAGTCCTCCTCAGTATCCAGAGAGATCCTCTCCATAGAGATCCTAAAAGAGCAATCTATATCCTGAGAATGAAATGAGGAAAGTGATAGTAAGACCAAAAAGGTGTAACAGTTCAATAGAAGTGTTTGGTATTTGACATTGGCTGCCAGTCAGGAAGAAGGAGCCTCACCACTGTCACAAGCAAATCCTTCATGGAAAAGTCATCCTGTAAAAAGGAGTCAGACTCCTGGGAAAGCCATTGCTGCCAACAGAACAACGAAACTAAGAGCCCTCCTGCCATTTCTTGAAGATTTGCATCAAACATATGGACTTGCAATTGCCTATTTGTATTGTGAATTTTAGTTGAATATGCAGATTGAGTGTCTCCAGATTTTCATGAAAGGCCATCATTTTAAGTCTAAGAATAAACAATCTGGGCTCTTTTCCAGTAGATTTAACTTGTTTCTTTTTTGTAAGAAGGAGACCCTGATTCAGGAGAAATCAGTCTTGGCCACAATATCCATGGGCAAACCTTCTTAGAGAAGTTTGTGCCAAGCCAAATAACTTTACCCACAATGGTTCCAGGTAATTTACTAGAGAAAATCAGATTTTTCTGGAACTATATTTAATATGTTCACTGGCTAGAAATCATCCAGCATTGAGCAGAGGTTAATGTAAACCAAACTTCAATACAACTTGTGAATCGCTATAAAAAGTGCAGCCATTCTTACCTGAGGCTCAATCTCTACTCTTCACTCAAGGAAGGTTTCCTGTGGTCTCAAGCAGATAACGCAAGCCACGAACAGGGGTCAGACTCAAGTCACCTCTCCTTTCTTTTCACATGCAGTGTTTCAGCCTGACAGGCCTGCAGCCAGCCCCGCCGCAGAGCTCCCCCCAGGCGGGCGGCCCTGCGAAGCACTGCATTCACGCACTGCGCTCCGGCTGTTTGGTGCCACCACCAGGGGTGGGGCTGGAGTCAGACTCCGGTGATTTAAACTGATACCTGCTTCTAAATTACAATTTGCAGATCCACATGATGCGACTCACTGAATACTTGCTAAGATATTATCGACGTTCATGAAAACCAGAGAGGCACACCGCCGCAGATCTAAGCATTGTGTGAGACCCAATTATCCTCTACACATAGGGGTGGCTAACTACTCGTAAGGCTTCCCTTCCACCAGGCATCCTTCTTCACTATGCCAATAGAAGTAGCACATAATAAAACTTCTGGAAAACTGCATGTTGCTTTAAGTTCCATTATTTAAAAAAAAAAATTATTTTCAAAATCTGCATGATCTCCTTCTTTCTTTTTTATTCTTTCCAGTATTGGAAAGGTACTTGACACTACAAGCTCTTAGTAATTTTGAAAGTCTACTCAGAAATGCTGTTGCATCATATATTTTAGTGGCATTAGTTTGAACAATTTTACCAGTTGCACAGTAAAAGTAGGTGTTTTTATCTGATTCTTTTTTTTTGTTTAGACTTGCCCTCCTTTTTTTTTTAACAAAACCACAATCTTATCAACTGTTGCTTTAATTCTTTCATTGGTGTCTCCACCCATAACTACTGATGCTCTCTAACTTTGCCTACAAAAGTATATTGCCAGCTTTCTGCATGTGAAAGTTAGAGGAAGAACACCTTTACTAAAAGGGGAGATTATTCGATCCTCCAGTGAAAGCAGAAAGAAAACCCCAAACAGCCTTCCACAAAAACTAATAGATAATAACATTAACGTTACTAACACTTTGAGAAAACTTGAGGAATGGTAAAGGAAAACGTATCAAGAAGGCCTGAAGAATGGTAGAGAAAAATATATAAAGAAGGCCTGAACATTAAAAGAAAACAACAAAATGTTATTTTCTTTTTACTTTGCCCATTACTTTACAGTATCTGTATCATTATGAGTAATAAGTGCCTTATGATGGATTCCATGAATCTTGCACACAAGTGAGATAGTCCAACAAACAGAAAGTAAAGAAATCGTTTAATGTACTCTTAGGAAAATGTGAAAAGTGACTGTGAGCTATGGGATTTTTGGGGGGATTGATATGCTATCCCCTTTTTTGATAACACAGTTATTGTATGAAAACATCTACATAAACTGCAATCATATTTCCAATAAGCAGACAGAAGCCAGACATCACTGGGTCAAAGAGTATAAATTAACTTTATGCAATCTAAGCTGTAAAACTGAAAAGCCAAATGCTTAACATCATGTCTCCCCAAAGTGACATTTAGTTCATTGTTCCCATCCTCATTTGCTAGCTCCATATGCCGGCTCTCACTTTCCAGATTTCTCACGTTCACTTCACGAGCAATGCCTATAAGCGCACACTAAAATCAATCTGAAGAAAAACCCTGAGTAGCTGCGTTTACAGAACTACTTCAGCTCAAATGGGAGACTAAGTGATGGCTAGGAAACTCAGGGAGGCAGTGGAAAGGGAAGAGGGCTGAGCTAGGTGGCACTGCACTTAGGGAGCACAGGTGACTGGCTACCCAGTGACAACACAGCCATTTCTTCCATGGTGTGGGGTTACCTGCCCATCCTTGCCCACTACATGGTATGCAGGAGAAACCTGGCTGTGTCGACTGGAGAGTTCACACCTGGCAAAAATACTTCGAAATCTGGCAGAAAGGAAAAAAGTTTTACATTTTCTTAACTCAGATTCACTGATTTTCAGAACTAAACAATGAAAACACAATAGTGAGGATATCTTTAAAAGTTGATCTGTCATAGTGTCTATTTTGTTTTGGAAGCAAAAAGACACAAGGGTCTCCTCACAGTTCAGCTATGAAGTGACCTTCTGAACTTCACTGATGTTCAGTAAGTGTACTCAGAAAGCAGAAGATCGTCTATCAATTGAAAAAGATTGTATCAATTTCAATAATTCCTCTTTTTTCAGCTTCATCATAAATAAACAGGACACTTAAGCCTTTATGTGGAACAGGAAGATCCTAACTAACATGAAATCAAATCTGAGATGCTACAGCCAGTAAGCCTTTCTAGTAGCTGCATGAAAATAAGAATCTACCCTGGATGGTTGGGTTTGCCTGATGTAGGATTGCTGCTTACTGAGGACTCTCAGAGGCAGAGTGACATTGCTGTGATACAATACCTACCCGTCACTTTTCATTTAAAGAAAGTGATCAGGTAGAAATTTCATGCACCCAAAAGCTGCTTCAAAACTCATCGCAATTTTACAAATGCTCCTTTTGCCTAATTCTAGTATTTTGGTACTTTACTATTCATAGCCATCAATGCTCTTTTTAAATGTTCTATCAATTGAAAGTCCATGCAATCATAAAGGAAATTCTAATTTCGATTTGCATATCGTGAAAATCACCAGTTTTCATTTTCATTTCAGCCCTCTGATTTAGTGATAAAAAGGCATCTTTTTGCAGAAAACTGAATAAAATAAAAATTTGTTAAAAATTACAAATCTCCAAATCCTGAACCTTAGCATACTGCACTAAACTGAGATGATTGTAATGGCGGGGGGGGGGGGGGGCAAACCAAAAAAAAAAAAAAAATACAAACAGCAGGCCGGGGAGGAAGGAGCGAAGAAAAAGGGAGAGTGGGGGGGGGGGGGGGGGAATCACTAAACAAACAAACAAAAAACCCCCCCAAGCAAACAAACAAAAGCCAACTCCATGTAAGAGAAACAAACTTTGAGAAAAATGTTTTAGCTCTGCACCATAAGATTAAAGATCTGCAATGAACCTGCTGCCACAGCAATCATATGCACCAAACTGATGGATCACTCCAGGCAAAGGAGGACAAGTACTGCTATTTAAGCACGCACAACTGAACACCAAAGGCCTGTATTTAAACATGTGCTGGTGGACTTTCTTATTGCCCTAGGGTATATTATCAGAGGTGCTTCAGCATGTTATGCAGCATCTCTCTCCACTCTCCAGCCCTGTTAGAAAAGGGGAAAGGACAACCAGTGTGGCTGTCACAATCAAAGGAGTGCAACCATGAACTACCATGCTCCAGATCAGTGTTGTTGTTTACGTTTTATGTTTATACAAAATCTGACTCAGCCTGAAGGGCAGCCTTAGACACAGGGTAAGTACAAAACTGTCTTCTCTAAAAGACTCACCCCCAGAATAGTTTTTCACCCACCTCTGCCTTCTTATTTGCTGCCTTTCCTTAAATTTCTCTTCACAAGCTATAGTTCCTGCTGCGAGTGCAAATATATCCAATGTAATACTACACTTGGACGAGGAATGTTACAGAGTCCTAGGGGCCCTTTGCTACAGAATCTTGCTTGAGGTACTACTCTAGACAACCCTAAAATCAGGGACTTGTTCAAACTAGTCCCGGTTGCACAAAGTAATATTATGGCTCATGTAGTAATTAAACAGAGTAGAATTCAGTTCAGCAGGGATCTAAAACACTCACAGTTTTGAAGATGTCAATGCAAACACAAGTGTAACGCGAGCACTGAACACATGGCTAGGGAGAAGGAAAGGTCCCCCTTGGATGGTGGGGGCAGGACTTGCACAGCTGCAAACCTGACAGTCACACTGGTACGAAGCCAAAGCAGCAGCACACAGAGCAACCAGACCAATCTGTGGTTGGGCCAGCAAAGGAAACTAAACTTTCCCTCCCCAAAAAATTTCAAGGGAGCGATGGAGCAGCTCTGCAACCTTGGCTGGTTCTCCTAAAAATATGAGCAGCAGCCTCCAGGCATCCAGCAGTGTGCTAGCAGCAGCATGGGCACCAGTCAAAACATCCTGAGAGCAAGGAGCCCCTGCCTGGGCACAGGACAGAGCATTAGGGACAACTTTCTGTCCTCCCCTTCATGCTTAACTCACCTTAGAAATGAGAGCAAAGCGTATGCAGGATATTGAAAGCACAACCAAAAAGGCTGATCTAACAAGTTCTACATATTTCCATTTCCAGCCTTTTTCCCTTTTCTTTAATCTGTCACAACAGCACAATCATCCTTGAGAATCTTTTGCCTTATGAACTCCACAAATTATTTTTAACACTTATTATCTACAAAGGCAAAATGATTCCTTCATGTCTATTTGCATATCCTTTTAAAGTGATAAATCCTTTCTGAACAGGCCTTCAACACACAATAAATGGAAAAGACAAAGTCACACTTAAATAGTAGCTATTACTCTTTCCTGAAGCATCTGGATCCTGTTTTTTAAGAAAAGAAATTATGTCAAGAAAGCGATCTGAGGTGCAGCTACAGCGAATCTAAAACATATAAAAACACTACTAATCCTTTTCATTTGTTGAAAAACAAGGGTAGCACAAGACCCAATTAGCTGTTCTAAGATCCCAGCTTTATTTCCCTTGGTTCTGAGAACCTTTGGCTAAGTTTTTAAGGATTTTCCTGCAGGAGACAAATCTTTCATATTACTATTGGACTCCTTATATCCCCACTGGGCTTGCCAGAGTAATACAGCAAGGCATTGCAAGGTTCAATATGCCCTGCATGGCTGAGCTGAACTCCTATTAGACAGATACTTAAAAGAGAAAAACTAAGGGAATAACATGAGAACGTGTACTAACAATGCTAACAGGATGACTCCTGATGGATTAGCTTCACAAGGTGGGACTACAGTACAACAGTGACAAAGATGAAACATCTTGTTCTCCAGCCTTGAAAATACCTTTCAAGATGGCATGACAGGAAGTATAACAGTAACTTCTCTTTTATATGTGAGTATATATGAACACAGAAAAAGCCAAAGGAACAGGGCTTTATAGATGACCTGAAAACATTTCCAAACATTGTGTAGGAAAGCAGCCTAAAAACAAAGCAAGAAATGGGGAACTAATAACTGAATGAGCCAGTAACACAAGAAAGACAAGGAAAACAAAGTAGAAGTCACTCTTCATAAAAAAAAACATGGCTCTTCTCAAGCCTTTTAATGTATCTACATTTATTTCAAAATTATTTATTTTGTATCAAAAACCCGCTGTCTGCGTCAGCCCCATATATATTTCAAGTCAACAAACAGGGCTTGGTTCACTAAAACTGGCTGCTAATTACAAAACTGCAACATAAAGTTGCCCTCAGCAAGCGGTGCTGCCCTGGCTGGTGCGGCTCCGGTGTCTCCGCACTCCCTGCACCCAGCCTTGGCTTGGCAAGCAGCGCTGGAAGCCAAGGTGGTGGCAGCAGACCCTGGCTAACCTCCTGCCTACCCCACCTTCGCTCAAGTCAGCTCGTCCTCCTGGCCTGACCCCAAGCCCTGCCCCTATCGCCGTGCCTTCCTTTCCCTCCCAAACCAACTGATATTTATTTGGCTGACCATCCCTATACTAAGGAGTAGTTTGAAGAAAAAAGATTTACTTTGCCCTACTGTAAAAATTTCCACGGCAGCTGAACTTCAACTGCAACCTTCCCCGCACTAAGAGGCTCTGGCAGTAAATAGAAAGGCTGTGCATGCTTGTGGTCCTGTTAGAAGCAGCTATACTCCACACCCTCTGGAGAGGTTTGGGCTATAAAGAAACAATTACTGCCTTTTGATCATGATGAATGACTCTCAGGACAATAAACAAATGTCACTGCTAGAAATATCAAAGGAATTTCCTTACTATTTACTGTGGGTATAAATGTAGAATGCATAAGAAACTGTTCAAGACCAGGAGGATATAAGGGCTTCTGCTGTAGAGATAGAAAGTCAAGACTTTTTTTTAAAAGACAACTCCAAACACAAAAAAACAAATGAGAGAGACAAAGAGAAGATCTTCCAAGGATGATTCAGATCAACACCTTAACTCAAAGGATGATTTCACCTTCTACTCCAGCCAGCACAAGCAGAAGCTGCAGCCAAAAGCGGTGACTCCACTCCTTCCTCCCATCCTCATCCCTGCCCCTGGACCTGGCACTCGCAGCTGTGAAACAACTCAGACCCACCAGCTCGCCCAGCTGAATCCTACGCAGCAAGACAGGAAGCAGGGGTTTTTCTTGGGCACCTGCTCCAAAACCCTCCATAATACACAGCTGCTAGATTTACAGTCTTTTACCTAAGAAAATATTTTCTGTTAAGTGTTTTAACATTTTTGTTAAAGATTTTGAGAAAGATATTTAAACAACTACTTGGTTTTGCTTTGAAATTTTAAACTTGAAAAAGAATCTTCTCCCCCAGCTTTGGTTTCTGTGAATCAGCAGTTTCAGACAGAAAAAACTCTGGCTGAAAAATTCCTGACCAAGTTTATTTCAATTGCGCAGCCACGCATTGACGGCTGCACAAATACTTTATCTGAACTGCAGCACCTGATTTGTTTCATAGTTTCTTCAGTCACATGCTGAGAGGTTTGATAATTTATTTATTAAGCAAAACCCTACTGACTTACGAGTAAGGATTAAGTGGTATTGCAGCATCCTTAGTTGCCAAGGTTACTGTTGTCTTTGCTGTCAGAACTGGAGACCAACTGAAGTACTCTCTCCATCCCCCAAACCAATCCAAAACAAATCTTGCCAAGTAAATGAAATGCATCAGTGATCCATGGATAAGCACATGCTTCTCTGATACAGAACCACCTCTTCAGTGCTCCTTGCCCCTGTACGAACCAATCTAATTCTAATCAAGTGCTGGTGTCATGAGGCAGCAGAACTTAGTCAAGCAATGAAGTGGAGAAAATTAGTTGTATTAACAACTAATGTACACATGAGTTTCACATAACCCTGCACAAACTAGAACTGAAAGGGAACTGGAGCAGAAACAACAATGTCGATGTCTGACCTGGCATATTTAAACAAAGAGAATACTTTACTGATCCCCATACTCTATTATTATTGCATTAAGAAAGTAGAGAAAAGCAAGCAAAAAAAATAGCACGAGGGTGAAAAACAGCACCTCATATGACCTTTTTGTGTGCAAAGCCTTGAAAACTTCTATTAAGGTCACACAATCAATATACAATTATTGACAGCACAGTCTTGGCAATTCTATGCTCTTTGGGCTCTCATTGAATGAGACCACAGTCTGAGATAACTTTTCCATTAGTGGCTCTTTAGTACTTGAGATTTTGTGTCTAAGAACACTTGCCTACATCTTAAAAATCCTAGATACTATCCCCTATTGTGTCACATATTGCTTTGGCTGAGATGTTCTGCAACAGTAAACACAGAAATGGCAAGGCTTAGCAAGTTGACAGCTAATGACATACAAGGAAAATGCAGGAGAGAAGTAGCACATTGTGCTCCTCTTCTGCCCCAGGAATGCCTGAAAGCGGAGCAGCAGCTCTTCCCATTCCCTAAACATGCATCCTACATGCACAGAGAGGAAAGTCAGCCATCAGACAAGGCTGATGAGACTCAGAGAATGCACAGAACAGGGCATCTTCTACGCACTATGTATGCAGCAATCCAAACTTGAAGAAAAACAGAAAGAGGGCTTCAGCAATAAAAGCAACTCAGATGAATATGTCCATTAGGTAGCTGTCTCCCAGCAGCTCTATATAAGTTTCGCATGTTGTTATCTAAGCTAATCTTCTCCATGATTGCTGCTTGAAACTGTCCTAGCATCACTTACACTACTGTCATCAGGACTTCTTTTTCAGGTTATCATTTCTGCTCCTTCAGACTCAGCTAGATCCACTTACATCCACTTAGTTACATGTAACTTACGCCACTTCATCCGTCAACTCTGAATCCAGCACAGTAACTTGCCTACTTGTGCATTTAAATTGTGCTTGGCCTTCAATTTTTGTAGTGCACGTAGCCACTTGTTCCTTGCTGTGGCTCACACATCTCTCAATTCTTTTTAGACTACAACAGCTCCAGCAAAACAACATAAAAAGGGCTGATTTCAAGCACTTCAGTCAATGAGTACCTTCTACACAAGAGCACTAAAATAACACTACTAGGCTAGAATAACACCACTTCCACATTAGGACTAACATAAAAAGCCTACTGTGGATGAATGATAGAAATGCAATTAGTAGGAGTTCACAGCATTGCTTAAATCACTATTATTTAGAAGAGCCCTCTCTACCTGCAGTTGGGCTTCTGACATGCTCTGAATTTGAGAATCGGCGATAACCAAAGGAGGAGTGTCGCAGAGGAGCTCACAAGCATCGTATGAAATCAGAGGGATTTCATTAGCTGATAACACTCCAGGCCTTACTGCTGCTAAGAGCTCTGGCAGCCAGCAAGGTCTGTTTATGACCTGGAGCTTTGCAGCATGCTGGGAAGGGAGGAGGGGGCGGGAGGAGTTGTGCTCTGAAGGAATGCTGCAATTTCTGTTCCTTCTTTACACAGCTGTTAAAGAGGTGTTGCTACACCACCAGGCATCCCCAGTATGGGCTGGTACCACGGCAGGTGCCAAATTCCTTCTGCACCACCCGAGAAGAACACACATGCATCTCTGGAAGAGACGCAAGGAACTGCAATACTGCCCAATCTCCTCTTTTTCCCTTTAGTGTGATGATAGCCACAGATGCTGACAATCTTTCAAACAGTATTAATTAAAGGCAATAATTATAAAATCTTCACAAAAGTTCCTGAGATAAAACCTCACGGTAACTCACAAAGATTCTGCATCCAGAGTTAATGAAAGTTAATGAAAGTTAGTAAAAATATAGTCTCCAGGGTAAATAAAAGAATATTCCAGAAATTAGTGATGTAGCCAGATTCATTCTAGCATGTCATTAACCACACACCTTTGGTAATACAAACACAAACCACTAAGTTGCCATTAAAAGTGAGGTAAATACTAGATTTCTTTTATGTCTTTTTGCATTTTCTCTGCTTCTGAATCTATCTTGTCATATTCAAAATGTGCCCCATATTTCCAATGCTTCTGAACAGCCAATTACTCTGACATTGATTTTTTTTTTTTTTTTTTTTTTCCCAAATCTAGGCTGGAATTTTACAGGCCTTTACTTGGTATAAGGAATGTTACTGTGGTTTTTATCTTTCTGGCACATCGGCCTAGTTCTTTTACTTTACTAATTGATCTGCTTCTACTTTACATCATAGCACACATACATTAAAATAAACTCATAACTGAAAACAGAAATTTTAAGGGTTTAGTCCTTACAAAGCAGCATACAGAATAAAAACTCATGTACCCTAAGGAATGAGTCTGGCAATTCCAGCACTATTTTGAATATTTTATTTCTTTTTTCTTCAGGGAGTTTATTTTTTATTCTCTTGAGATCCTGCATACACCCCAAAAAAAGTCTTCCCTATAACCTTCAAAATTAGCAGAAATTATGCTACTTCTTTGAGGTTTTTAACCACCTTTGATCCTATTGGTTATGCAATGTTCACATTTTACTCTGGTGGAATATACAACATAAGAAATATTTCTGCACTTCCTGTGCTTTCCCCAAAAGGAAAGAAATGCAATACAAAGGTGGAACAGCAGGGCAATAGGACAGCACCCACCAGACCTTCCCCTGCTTGCACCTACATCAGATCACAAGGGAAAAAGGTTAGGTTTACAGCCATGAGCAACACATGTCCTTTTGTTTACTAGAACTTGCTGCTTGGCTTTCCAAACGTCTTCTTAGGGATCTTGGACAAAAGACAGTTATGTGACAAAGAGGTAATGGACCCAGAGAATGGGCATCGTAGTGGAATAGGGAAGCCACTATACAACACTACTGAATCAGACAGGAAACAGTATGCTTCCAGGATTATTGAGTTTGAAATCTGGTGGCTATATAACTATTTCTAAATCTCCAAGCTACAATGACAGTGTCTTGTCTTTTTTTATAACTGAATAAATGTCTACAAAATCTCCAGTTATTACATTATTCATAATAGTTCATCAAACAGAGCACTCATTCTGTTCTGGTCCTTCCTGTTCTGATAGGTGGGTGGGCACTGCAGAGGAACAGTGTATTAGGAAGGCACCAGTCCTCCCAGGATTTTACTGAGGACACACCAAAATCCCGGAATGGGGGTGTAAAGTTTTGGAGTTGAAAAAACCTGGAAGCAAAGCTGGTTTTAATTAAACTGACATATTTTAGACGTTTATGCAAGATAAATTGAAACATTTACAGGATTTAAAAAAAAAGGCCTGCATTTCTTTACTTGTGGTGACAAATTTATTATGAATGATTTTCTTAGCACCCTGAAAGCTCAAACTGTTGAAAGGAAGAGGTGGTTGGTTCTCTGGGAAATTGCGTGCAAAAGGGTAATTATATGACATCTCACCCAATACGACCTCGAGATTCAGAAGCCATGAATCAGTTCAACACTGCCCTGTTCAGCATTTTTTAAAAAGTTCTTTCTGGTATGTCATATACGGAAAAATTGGCACCTGAACAAGCATCAAAGTCTCCCAAATCAGGGATTAGAGTGAGCTCATCCCATCATGGTAAGAACTAGTCTTTGTTCTCAGTGTGACATCTTGCATTAATAGAAGATCATTTTCTCACAATCACCGCCATTCATCTGGAGTGCAATGGGGTCTGCATCGAACAACTCCTCATTGAATTGCAGAAAACAGGGAAATAACTGCCGAGTTTTCCCGGTTACGCTATTGATATTTAAGTGCTGTTCTCTGTGGGGACATAACAGCTTAACTCCAAAGAGGCTGTGACCTATTTCCATGATTACTGCTGCACTAATGAACAAATGGTTTCTAAAAGGATACAGCCAAACCACAAAAGTCTGGAGAAAGACAGACACTCCCAATAACAGGGTGGCTTAGAAAAAAGACATAACTCAAAAAAAAATTTGTTGCTTTAATTCTGCACTGAACAAAAAAATAGATGTTTGTGTACACAACCACAAATACTTTAGTATTGACCCTATGTTTTCACTCTGAATCCTCTTGGCTTTGAAGCTATTCTAGTAGCACTCTAGGTTTGGAGGAGATGAAAGGGATAAAGATCAGAAAACACGTATATTGTGCACATGTCCAGCTCTACCATGGCTGTAGAGAACAATAAAAGAAGTCCATACTAATGTAAAATATTTCCATTTCACATGACAATGTCTTCAGTGCTGCATCTGTTTCACTAAGAAAAGCTTAAATCATAGACAAAAATCTCATTTTCATTGAGAATCTGCCTTTTCATCCTATTTGGCATTGTGGTGGCAGGACTAAAGGGTCAGCAAGATCATGGAAGCCTCTGAATGAACTTAAAATAGCACTTGAGCTCATTCAGGCTCTGAGACCTTTGTTTTACATGAAACAAGCATCTAACTTGCTTTCTTCGTGAAAGCACAGTTACATGATGCAATTCTTCATCCTTAAGAAATCATGCTGAATCTCTCATGGCTGTGGATTGCAGCTGGACAGTACTAGGTGGGAATCTAGTTCAGTCATCTATGTTAAAAACCACTATCTCTCTTGAGAACATGCATACGGAAAAACTCTTATATTACTAAAAATCTGCAAGTTTAACTTGAGGGAGCAGAGGCCTCTGCACTTCTAGCCACGGGCTGGGCTGAACAGCTAAAACACACGAGACACTGCTACATGGAAGATTTGCTCAAAACAATAGAGGTGGTTCTACCTCTGTATGTGACAGAGGTAAGATCTGCTCAATAGGGCCCTTAATAATCATGTGCCAGGTGAATGTCACAAAAGTGAAACCAAGTCCAGCTGTGCCCTCCCTAGGGAGGGGAACCCTTCACAACACATGATCTGTAAGAAGCCCATTATATCAGTTCTTTTCTTTCCCTATAACTGCAATGCAGACTTCCAAAGCAATTTACATCCACAAAAAATGTAAAGGAATAGACACTAACTACTTTAACACAGGACAAAAAAAGAACTTCACCTCTCTTACTTCAGCCCTGCAGAAGTGTCTCACCTAAGCTTTGCATCTGTGCATACTCTACAGTTCATGGATAAGACAAGCATGTCCAGAGGGTTATTAATCTCATATCTTGCACAGCTGTATCCACCACTGCAGAGGAAAATTCTGGTTCCCCATGGATCTCATTGACTTGACCAGGTAGTCTATCGGCAGTTCAAAAGCCTTTCCTGGGGAAAGCACTACTAGAACTGGTGCGTTCCCCAGGATGCTGTGGTGCTGTTGAGTCAGCACTTTCCAAAGAAAAAATAGTTTGTGAAAACATAAAACCAGCTCCCCTCACTTTGGCCTTTCTTGCCAAGGAACTAAATCAGCAAACCTCTACAAATAGCTTTTTCAAGTAAAACAATTTTAAAAGGGTATTAGCAGTTCAGCGACAATTCCCTCTAGCCACACATTTCAACCACAAGCCTGCATCCGTTGCTGATATTTTCTGCATCCCAAACAAAGAAGCCTTGCTCAAAAAGCAGCAACAACCTCTTTGCAAAGTGACCTGCAACAATTCCCAGCCTGTGGATTAATATAGGTTATTCTACACTGCTAACCAAAATGCTCCTTGGGTCATTTACTGGCTAAGATGTTGAAGAGTTTGGAAGTAAGTCCTTAGCAACTCTCTCTTGATGGTAATAGATTAGTTTCAAAGGAAACCAAAGAATATGCAACTTGTATGTTAATCAGTGGAGATCTGCAGATGGTAAACCCTGGAACAGGTTGTCCAAAGAAGCTGTGGATTCTCCACTCTTGCAGGCCTTTTCATCTGAACAGCATCATGCCATGAGCCATCTGCTACAGCTTTGAAGTTAGTCTGACTTTGAGCAGAAGATTGGACTAAAGTCAGAGGTTGCTTTCAAAAAATATTTCAATGATCCTATAAAGTCTTCCAAAACGGAGTTGCATTTTTTGATACACATTATCCAAATTGAGTTTGTCACTGGTGGCTGAAGCATCCAATGTTAAGTATATAAGTACTTGCTTAAGTAAACTGCTTTGCCTTCACCTCTGTTTAAAATTTTTCATTGCTGCAGGGCAGTGGTGGTTGTATCTAAAAAGGCCTTTTAATATGTGAGAATTGGAAGCTTTAAATTTTTTTTTAACCTATAGAACTTCATATATATGCGAGACGATGTATTTCTTTGAGCTTTCTGTTTGAGTATAACATTTAACTCAAGGATATAGAGCCTAAATAAGTAAATATACATCATTATTATTATTTAGTTCCATATAATTTGACACAAAAGGGACATCATATGCATGGATTTATTGATAACAGCCTTGGGCAATTATACCAAGCATAGGGACGTTCAACATCGTCATCACAATATACTGCTTAGTCTTCTGAAAATGATTCCCGTGTGACTTCTGACATACTTTTCCCTAGCTTTGACCCCTAAATAAAACAGAAACTGCATAAAGATTGTAAATGCCTTTAAATCCATTATACATGAGTAATTACAAGACTTCAACTAAAGACGACTAAACCTGTGTTATTCTCAAACTATATTTTATTAAATGCTCGAAACACAACAAATAAAAGTTGTTCTCTTAAGTTAGACCCAGGCCTATAAATACAAGTCGTGGCTCATCAGTGATATGTTAGATAAACTACACCAGTGCTCTAAAACATACTGAGAAATCTCACAATTGTTAGCATTGCGTCTTACCCATTTCTACTCAAACTTGGTGCCACAAAGCATCCTCCATGCTACACTAAGTAGGACTCTTTATTTTGTTATCTTTTTGTCTGTCTTTATAATAAAAAGACTGATCCACACTTAAAAATCAGTAATCTAAATACTTTTTATTACAGTACTCTAGTTAATTGGTAATATCCAAATCTCTCCTGCAGTTTTACGTTTAGATTATTCTTTCTGAGAAATGTATGTATACTGTAAATTTTTGGAGAAAGGTCTGTTTTGTCTGTGTTTGTACCATGAAGCCCTGACTTTTCTGGACGCTCTGCTATCGTAACACAAGAGTTAAATAACATTCCTAATGTTCCATACTGGTCACACAGAAGCCAACAGTTTTCTGCAAGGATTATAGAAGGCTTCAAGATTTCTGACTGGTAGTAAGTCTATTCAGAGTTGTACAGGATTTTGCTTTTTTTTGTTCTTTTTCTGCAATCGAGATAAAAAGCATATACGCACACACGCTCTATAACATAGAATCTAAGTCAGTGAAGCTGAGCAGTTCAAGCTTCCTCCCCTGCTTTGTAAGTAACCAAAAATCAACAGCCAGACATTATTCTTGGGTACTCTTCTGGGTTTCCATGTCCTGGCGTGTTTTCTTGCTAAATGTCAGATGAGGGATAGACAACTACACATGAGCTCTTTTAAGATACCCTTGAAATTCAGTGGTGATAAAGAAGTACCTTTAGGGAACAATTTATTAATTTTTTTTTTTTTCTTCTCATTTGTAGTGGGTTGACACTGGGCTGGATGAGATGCATCAATCCCACAGGCGCCTCCTCTGAAATGAGTATATGGAATAGTCCAGACATGGGCTCAAGTGTAGGTGTGTACCTCTATGCTGATCTTTCCCAACACTTCTGCTAGTCATAAACCATGCGTTACCCCTCCCAAGAGATTTTTCTAATGTAACAACTGTTTCTCAGCTCAGAAACGTGATGAAAAGACCTTCCAAGAATGGCTGGGCAGAGAAGTTTTGGTGGATTTTGAGGTATGCTGGCATACAAGAGTACAGTTTTCCATAGTTATTGACACTTATTCCCATGCTGCCTGAACTTGCAATTGATTGTACTTTTTAGAAATTGCCTGCCACAGAAGGAAAAGAAAGAAGAACTTCAAATCATAAATGGTTTGACAACACCAATGCCTCAATGTCATGAAATGGGAATCCCTTAAGCATTTTTCTGACCCAGTTTTCCCATTTCTGTTGTGAATTACCAGACTGCAGACAACCTTTGTGACCCCGGACTCAGAAAAAAGAGATAATGCCTAAATGTTACCAAAAGATTGGTGCCTCTGGGTATCCATCTTGACATATGGGGATAGGGAGAGATTTTCATGAACTGTAAAAACTGAGGTGTGTGAAATCACGTCTCTTTTCAGACATCTTAGGCCATAGCCAGCTTATCTTCTTGGCACATTTGCACTCCAGAAGTTCCTCATTGTACCAAACTGAAAATGATCTTGATTCCGTTCCTGCCTCATTCATTCCCTTTTACATTTGTGTGCGGTACTACAGCAGTGCAGTACAGCTAACAGGACCACTATAGCCAAAAAGTGACTCTTGACACTTCCTTTGACCAAACCCTTGTTCTCATAACACCACCACTCATTGCAGGTTTGCTCAAAATCCATTCGTGCAGCTTCAAAAAAGTTACAGCCACCTTCAGTGCAGCACACAAACTGAAATTAAACAAAATACCTATGTGTTCAAAATCCTACAATAACAAAACTCTTTGTGACAGAGAAATTCTCCCCTTCCATACCAGATTTAACTGGTAGTGCAACTAAGGATAAATAAAACCCCCAACTATGTAGCAAGAAAATAATTTCCACCTTTCTTAGATCTGTCACAGTGCCGAAGTTTGTGCTATTCATGTTTGCCTCCAAGGCATCTCTGTCAGGGGAGAGAGATGCCTTTCCCTTGTCCTTTCTGGGCCCAGTCCCCTGAGACATTGACTTCAATAAGAGCTTTTGATACTCAGCAGGAATGGACTTTTGCTAACAAGTGATGGAGAAATATAATCCTAAAACTAGTAACTGCTGCCAACTAAATGAAGGCATTAGCAGACTGATTCAATATATCCAGGGGAGATGCATTTAAAAAGTGCCAGTCTGCTGGGACCTCCTACCTTCTCTAAAACCTTACATTTGATCCTAATCACCCTTCTTAGCTGCTTCTCAGATTCCTTCCTCCCATCATTTGTAAACTAAATTTAACAGTGAAAAAGCTACATTTCACTCCTTGCATTTCAGCAGCCATTCCCAGCAATTTCATGGATGTTCCTTTTACTGGTTTTGCTGTCCTTGAAATCTCCAGCAATTCCTCCAAACTCAAGGCTTTGGCTCAGTCTCGATGCCCCTTGACCCATTTATGACTTTAACACAACATCCCAATTCACACCATCTACTCTCCTCCTGCTACTTTAGTGCCAGGTTCTAATGATTCCTGGTACACTCTATAAAGCACCATGACTTCTCCACTGCTTCCTCCCTTTCCTTCTCTACCCCCATTAAGTCTGGGATGAATGCTATCAGTTTTATTTATTTGGTTTCCCCTGGGAGTACATTATAAGGCTGTTCTATTCTGTGCAAGTGGGATGCAGAAAGGGAGGGTCTCTGCCTGCCTGTTCCCAGCTGTGCCACGCTGCAGGGGGAGGAAGTCACTAGTGAGAGCAGAAAACTGTTCCTTCCCCAAAAGCAGGGGCTCTGCTAACCTGGGAAAAACCTTCCAAGCCGCAGGGCATGCAAAAGTAAGACACACGGGAAGGAAGGAGGAAGCCAGGTGAGCAGCCTAGAGCAGTGAGGAACTTTGTGGAAGCTATTCAGACCAGAAAGTCACCAAAATGAAAAGTACTGACCCTGCAAGAGTGAGCAGGATTTGTTTTCTTATCACAGAATCACAGAACAGTTTGGGTTGGAAGGGACTTTAAAGATCATCTAGTTCCAACACCCTGTCGAGAGCACAGACACCTTCCACTAGACCAGGTGGTCTCAGCTCCATCCAACCTGGCCTTAAACACTTCCAGGGATGGGGCATCCACAACTTCTCTTGGCAACCTGTTCCAGTGCCTCACCACCTTCACACATGTCCCTATAACAGAACAGATGATGTCCTTCTCTTTAACCTTTCCTATTCAGAAGTCTGTAATAACAGATTTAACTGTACCCTGGCCACTTTTAACATGCCTCAGTGAGTATTCAGGAAACCTTCTCCATGTTCTCATTTTCCTGGGTCCATCACATGTCGGCTGTATCTAAACATTGCCCTGTTTCTCTCTGGAAGATTAATTCTATCCATCAAGACCCTCTTCCACTAATTTCAGTGAACACTACTCTTTCTCCTCAAGTTCAAACCAACGAAGACCCTCTTCTCCCATGTGTAAATTAAAATGTTAGCTATGTGACAGTGTACACGTATCCATCTCAATCCTTCCCACTCTGCACAACTGAACGTGGGCAAAGAGCAAGACACTTCCGCTTAGGTGTCTGTGCACAGGTGTCCAGGGATGCACCAGTTGTGTACACGACCATTATGATCAATGCAAATCCAGTCAACACAATCAATGGACAGTGATTCAATTAAGGTTTAAGTCAACATTTAAGGCACAACCCACTTGCCATAAATATTGCACATAGACAAGTGTCCAGTGTCATAATCCCTAGAATGCCCCTCCTAGCTCCCAGCTGCCTACCCAAAGGGGCGTGGAGCGGATCTGTATTGCACCTACCTGCAGAAGGTGTCCCAGATCCCCTGCAGCATCTCTCAAATGCCCCACTATGTTTAGGTAATCGAATTGAGCCCACCCTGGTCTCAGGGCTTCGCTGACCATACCGACTGCCAGTTTTATCCCAGTACACACTGTAACACTAGGGCTGGGTGTGTTCACCTCAGCCCAAGTCCGACCTGCTGCGTCCTCCAGGATGCACTGGCAGCGCGTAAGGCTTTGTAGCTGTCAAAGTAAATTCAGGGTAACAATAGAAAAGAACATTTGCTCTTCTTTCATTTCACTATACAAATATTTACCAGCTAATCTAAAAATCAAGATGGATATTTTCTAAGGATCCATCCTATACCTTGTTCATTAGATGAACAGGATGTGGGGTTTTGTGCTCAGTGGCAGCTAACTTCTGAAGCTGCTTGTAGAAAAGGACAAATTCTTGCAAATCTAGCATGATAAGTAAGTCACTTAGCTTTCTTTGCATGAATGGGTTCATTATGTGCAGATGTTCAGTGCACTTCTACAACTTTTTACGGAAGAAAATGTCCCGTCATCACTGTGTTATCTGATCAGAAATGAAGCATGGGCTAATGCCATTGAGGAAATAAATAAATTTAAAGCTTCCGGTGTTTTTGAGTTAGAACCTCAGGTGACTCTAAAAGATACATGCAATATGAGCAAGAGTATACCTGGAGATGCTGGATTACTCCTGTGATGAATAACAATTCATCAGAAAATAAAAAACTGAATTTTTCATCACACTGCTGTCTCTATAATATACTTTAATCTGCTTTGGGAATTTTGCTACAACATCCAGAAAAGCACTTTAAACTGTAGTCTAATAGATCTTCTCCAAGACTAAGGAAAAAAACCCAGCACTAACGATTTCATTATAGCAAACAAGGAAACTAAGCATCCATGGCAATTTTCTGATTTCATTTATGGATTAAAAAAGTGACTCATGTGAGTACTTACACAGGCAACTACAGGAAAAAAGATAATTATAAATTGTATCTCAACAGTTTTTTTGAGTTATATGACAAAGAGCTCCCTATTTTCAAATCTTATGGCAGCAGGGTACAAAAGTTTTCATTCAGATACTACTGACATCCTGGTAAGTTAGACAGAACAGTAACTCAGAGGCATCCCTACTAGCAAGGAATCAGACCACCACCACAGCCATGAGTTTTCTAATTTCTTCAACAACAGACATGGTCTAAATAGAAAGACATTATCTGGGGCAAAAAAAATACCTCAAACACTGCAAAAGTGATGCAGCTGCATTAATTAGAGCAAATTTCTGTAATTTAACTAGGTTGGCACTTAAAAGTGCTTGTTCAATTACGATACATTTCAGATCTTTGTCCACCTTTTTCAACAAGTTGGTGAACTTTTAAGTTAATGCTGTGGGACTTCGCCATTCAAAGGAGGTGATGTTTCATTAATGTTATGTCTTCTGCTGCCCCTGTGTTATCAAGGGAGCTAGTAAAACTGGGTAGAGGGCAGATCTCAGCCTGTTCCACCTATTATCTGCTACATCCTCAGATCCCAGGATTTTGTCTCTCCTTTTGCGCCTGCCCTGACAAATGTCAGTCTACAGCATTCTGAATTGCTAAAAAAATCTTTTAAACTTAAAGTGATAATTCCAACAACCAAAAAATCCCAGAACTTCCCTTTACAGGCTACATGAAACAGGGTAGGAGAAAGAAAACCTCTGGGTCAAGATTTCTCACATCCTGAGGATTTGCTGAGCTTTTAATTAGCCAATGCTCTTATTAAAAAACCCTCAACACTGCAGGACATTTCCTATGCAAGAATAGGGTAACGTGACCAGGAGCCAGCACTCCTTACATGCAGTCACCATCTTTCCGAGATTTTTATGTTCCAATACATTTGTGGCTCAGTCAGTACATCCTTGCCAGTCCAGACACTCTCATTTTAAGTTTAACTGTATATGGCTATTTAAAACTTGCAAATTTACTCCATATATAAGGAAGAAAAACTGAGGAATAATCAATAGGGTGAAGCTTTTGCCTTCAGTATTCTCATTCCATTAGAGCAAAAGACAGATAAACCATATCATATTGAACTTGTACTGCAACATTACTGTTCAGACCCTGCAGTCCCACGATCAAGCAGACTGTGCAAAAAATGGAAGAGGTGGAGGAGAAAGACTGCAGTAGGAGAAAAACAGGGAGAGCGTGAGGCTGCTCTACAGCAGTACAGTGCATCATTACTTTGGAGTTAGGATGCCAGCTAATAGCATGACTTTGCCAGATGATCCCAGTTCTAGGACTGCAAGCAGCTAACAGGCTCCTCTTAGCAACTGGAGACTTTGGTATATGCTTGAAGCATTCAAGGTCTAGTAACACTCTGTACATTAATAAGAAACTGCACATAATATGTTCATAAATATAATTTCAATTTTAAAACCTCTGAATATCTAAACAAACATGAAGAACAACATATGCAATCATACTGTTTCATTAGGATTGGTGTTTTATATAGGTGTGTATTCTTAGACGAATTTTTAGCTAGACTACAATGATCCGAAAAGACAGAAAACTGAAGACACTCACTTTTAAATGGCACACAGACATTACCTAATCTAACCAGATTTTTGGAGGTTGTAATGACTAACTAAATAAGTGTTACTGTCTACAGGAATATACATTAACAGAAGCTCTGTGCATGAGTATATATATGTGTCCATGTGTGACACTTGCATTCTTTTAACAGGTATCTACTAAAATACATCTATACAACAAGAGAAAGCTAAGTAAAATTACAATCCCAGGCTCAACTGAAGAGGCAGTGAAGAGGCTAACATTCTAGAAATAGAACGAAAACACAGAAAATTATTTTAACTCCAAGTAAATGAAACCCAGGCCAGGAAAACTCACTAATAAATACTGTTATGGATAACACCAGACAAACTTTGCTTAACAAAATGATAACAAAAATGTAAAGAAAAGTATGCTGTCCCAAGATACCTGCTGTCCCAAGATACCTACTGCCCCAAGAGAAAATACTGGTTGTAGTGAAGTTTGAAACATAAATTGCCTGCATGGGGCACACAGCCTACATGCACACTGATTAGCCTCCTATACAAAATCCAAAAATGCATTTCCTGCATGTCAGCTAAAATGCACATCACAGGACATTCAGAACAGTATAAGGAATCCAGACAATCATTTACATGCATCTCAATAGGCATTAGGTACTCTACTTCTTTATATTATAAACCACTTATAACAATGTACATTAACCAGTGAACAACTTAATAACATAGACGTCTGCCTACTGTAGCCCTAATTGTCAGCTTCAACTGCACCACTTAATACACTCCAGATGATTTGCTGTCTGAGCCACTAAGGGCAGCTGTTAACCTCTGACATGGCAGTGAAGCAGCAGATATTGATATACCACCTGCTGGTCTGCTCCAGCTTAAACACAGGTAAAATTGTCATCTCCTGAACAGTGACCCAGAGATTAATATTCATTTGTGCTGCCTGGTAGCTTAACACTGCTTTAGATTTGAGTTGCGTTATAGTTGTGAGAAGATAAGAATAAAACTCCCTGTGACACTAGATATAGGTAAAAACTAATCATAGCTTATACTCTTGTAACCCACATAAGTTATGCAATCAGGCTCCTGCTACCAAAATCCACTCGTAGCATCTTCTGAATCAGCAGCACAAGCCACTTGCTTCTTCCGTGTTGTAAATCACAATCAGCTACCCAAAAGCCTTCAGGTCACTCTAGCTTGTCCAAAACCACAGAAAATTTCAACTATTATAACACCCTTCCCCTAATGAAGCCTAAATGTAGTGCACTCGCTACTTAAAGCAGTAATGGGGCAAAATTTAATCGACCAGAATTGTTTCAGGGATAAAGTCTGTGTAAACAAGTATGATTAATGCTTGTCAATCATAATAGAAATCAGAGGCCTACAGTTCCAGGAGCAAAAATAACCCATGTTACCTGTTTGTAAAGGACAGCTGGCTAGGTGATTTCTCTTCTATGATCAAAACAATACACTGGCTTTTTGCTTTGTTATAATGATCAAGTTTCTCTCATTCAAGATTCTGAACTGCCTTGTGCTAAATCTGCCCTTTCCCATGCTTGTTAGTTCAGTGGCCACCTTCTTTTCTCTTACCTTGTGTTGCTATTTCTCCTGGACTCGACACTGAAGGCTGTGACACTAAGGGTCGACATCAAACCTTTAGCTCCATAACACTTGGTTTGTCTCTGGCTGTCTTTCTCTTTTCCCAGATGGATGGCAATCTCTACTGGTTACTCAAAATTAAATTTCTGCCCAGACTTGATGAAAAGAATGAAGGGAGCTTCAAAACCCCCAGCTGGGAAGTGGGAACAACCATAGTGTTAAATTTCACCTGCATTCCTCTATGGAAAAAGCACTCCAATGGTGGTGATATTTTCTGCATCATAAAGGAACAAATCTTTGCAAAACAAACACTTCAAGTGGAAGGGGTAGTTTCACCTAGTGGCACCATCAGTGCGTACTGCACTTCCAAATTACACCTAAGGCCTACATAGGTCTACAGAGATTAAATCCCAAAGCACAGACTGGGAACTGCTGCTCATGAGCAGTCTCCAGCTGATCAAAACTGCTTCTAGTAAAACAAGAGCGAGGAATGCAAGGAAAAGATGAGGCTGACTCCAGTCAGGAAAGGCGTGAGGCCGGGTAAGGAGTGGGGTAAAGAGGGACTGCTTAAGAAGGTTTCGAGAAGTCAAAAAGAGGCATCTCTCAGATAACTGGGTGGCCTGAGTAATAATTACAGCACTTGGATTCTTGCTGTACAAAAAAAAAAAAATTCTGATCAACTGGAATTTAATTGCATTGCAAGACTAGTCAGGCTTTCCATCTCATATCCAGATCTCCCAGACTAACTATGGATACATTTTCATTTATTTATCTGCATCACTGAGAGTTGTTCACTGATACAGAAAAAAAGTACTGAGTATTAGCACATGCTCTCTCCCCTCCCTTGAAACAAGACGAATCCAGCCCACTTCTGCTTCCTCAGAAACCCGGCAGCCACAGCACACAATTACAGGTCAGTACAATGGAGCGTGCAAAAACACTTTATAATCCTGTCACTGGTGAGACTCTAGAGAAATTTAATCTCAGATAGTCTGAAGAACAGATAACCAGAGACAGCCAACTAACAAACAAACAATTTCCTTTCGGCATCTGTGAAGTTAGTGTCTTGCATCCCAGACATTCAATACCATGGCAGACAAGGAAAAACTAACAGATTTTGATTTTTTTTTTTTTTACTTTTGTAAATAGCACTAATTAAACGAAAATAGAAGAAAAGTTTTAAAGGATAGTGTTCTCCTTTTTTGTTTTCAGTATAAATGCCAGTGATTCATTAAAGAACATGTGCAGGGAACCAGAGCCAAAGCATTCCTACAATGGGAGTAAGTGAACAGGAGCTAAGGTCTAGTAATTATATAGGACAAGGAACCCTTTCACCTTTCCATTTTATGGTCCATTTTATGACTTTGGCACTACACAGGGTACTGCTAAAAGGAAAAGAGAAGTGGTTATAACTACTGCATAAACTCAAGTAATGTACACAATACTTAAGCTCTTATTTTCTCTCTGCTTATTATCCTCTGGTGACAAAAACCCTCCTATTCTGAATTCCCCTCCCCCAGGTGTTTGCATGGAGCTTTATACAGAAAAATCAAGTCACTAAATACTGCACAGACTTTCAAGCAATACTAAGAGATCACTTTATGAACTGTAGCTTCAGCTGAAGAAATGGATAGGACATACTGAAACTTTCTAGTGACAGAAGAAGTGTTGCCCTGCAGCACAGGTGGCATCAAAGCCATCTCCCCGCAATGACTGGCCCAAACTCTCCTAAAAAGAGTACTCTGTGCCACTTCTGTTGGATGAAAGGATTACAGACCTTTTAACCTTTTCACTCATGCCTCCATGTCTCAACATCAGATCCCAGATCACAGCAGGCAAGACAAGCCAGCTCACATGGCGTCACTAGCAGCTAGCCAAACCAACTCACTGCACACGAGGTACTAGTCAATTTTTTTAACATTTTACTATTTAATTTAGCTATACCACTTACTTTGATATAGGTAACAAAATGAAACATCTCAACTTTTAAAGAATTTGATACCATGAAGGGAGGCAAGAAAAATACTGAACCTGGGATTCTTCTCTGAAAACACCAAACAAAGAACCCCTAAGATAGGTCAGCGACTAAATATATGGTACTCTCCTGATTCAGATGTTACTGGGAGGCTTTTTTTGTGATCAATGCTACAGAGACTGCCCTCAATTATCACAAGGGCATCACCACTGAACATATTGATGATATTGATTTTATACTTCTACATGCTTAAATAAGACCACAAAAAGTTAGTCCTAAACAGTGTAACACCATAACTGATGAGACCAAATAAACCAAATATAGCCAGAGATGCATCACTGAAAAACTATGAATATCGAGGTAATAAAGATCAGAGGAGACAACCCTTTGGTGGTTCAGACATAACTTTCAACCTCATTTCAGCAGATGACATCAAGTCCCAAGCTAGGAACCAAGAGGAACAACTACTAAAAGAGAATGAAAGATGACTCCAAGTATCCATGCTCTGAGATGCAAATTACAAGAGTAGCTCAGGATAAAGTGATCTAGTTGATGATGCTCCTGCTGATCACAGGTGGGTTGGATGAGAGGGTCCCTTTAAACATCCCCTCCGACCCAAACTATTGTATGGAAATGCAAGCTCATATATTGTTTTGTTATTTAGACAGGGATGAAGTACAGTAATTTATAACCTTCCAAAACTTAATGACCCACACAAATGAAAGGTCAAAACTCAAATGACAAGTCTCTTTGGGATATAAGTAAGCCACAGACTTTGGGAAGCTATCTTTTCTTGTCCCTTGCAAGTACTAATACTTTAAGGAAAACTAAAATACATGCTGAAAGATTGTTTCCCTGCAAGAACAAGACTCTTCAATACAGAGTAAAATTTCCTAAGTCAGAAAAGAGATCAAGGTGCCTGACTCTCAAAAGGAACTGAAAGTCAACAGGAACTCAGTGCCAGATTGACATTTCTGTTTTATCCTAATGAAAAACAAGAGCATAATTACAGGCCATCATGGAGCATCCTCAACATTCAAACAGACTTTAATGAGGGTAAGAGGAGAACGGCATGATTGAGCATTTTAGTTAAAACTGACACCCCCAAAATAAAACAAACAAAAAAAAGCAGTGTTGTGTACAGTGCAAACTAATTACTTTCATGGGAAATTTAATTATGTGACCCCAATCTGTAACAACTATCAGCTGATCAGAGGGACTCTGCCCTCCCCAAATCAATTGAGCACATGAACACTAAATTAAATTCTAGCGGCTACAGTGTGCAAGCAACCTCCCACTCATTAGGAATCGTGCTATACCCAAGTGTCTGCAGTTAAGTACTACTGCAAGAGTACCAAAGTCCTATATTCACAGGAAAAACATATTACTGAGCTTGGTTTTCAACACTCACTGCCTCTCCCTGCAAGCAAGCAAGCAAAAGTGGTCAACATCAGACCTTTGTCACTCTTTTCTTTTTTCTGACATGCTATGAGCAAACCACAAAGCCTAAGTTCTTGCACTAACACAGAGCTGGCAGCACCAGCTCTAAACTCCAGTCAATAGGCAGGCAGGCTGCTCTAAAGGCCCTGCACCAACCAATTTGAGATGCATGAGCTCCTGGCAGCAAAATAATTATTTCCTCAGAGGTTCGTATTGTCTCCAGCACGCCATGAATTCTGTTCAAGTTCAATGTCAATTTATCACTCTACATTACTAGCAGCAGCTGACATCATGGGTGCAATTGTTAAAGAAAAGGGAAATTATTTCTGCCCTCGTACATTTTGATTCCCTTCCCCCCAATAAGAGCAGCGAAGGGAAAAAGCTTTGAGCAATCTGAAATCACAGAATGACTCCTTCTACAAAAGCACTGCACTTGTCCAGCAAACCTTGCTATCTGCCACCGCTGAATAATATCAGGTACCAGAGAGACCTGAAAGGGAATAGAGAGAGGAAGTATGACCTGCAAAAAGGTAGTATTTTTAGAGTACAATATTGGTTTTTCCCCTCTAATATGCAGCAGATTCTTTGGGCTCGATACAGCGGGGTGCTGAGCGTGCCGCCCCTCTCTAGCAAAGCACGGCAGTGTGTGCTACTTATTAATCACAGCCTGGTACGAAATAAAGTGCTCTGCTGAGGGAACACCAAAGGGCCAGCATCTCACAGGATGGAGCCCACCTGCCTCCATGTCATGACCCTCATACACTGCATAATACATGATTTTGCTTGGAAATATATATTTTTTTAATTAAATGGAGTAGTAGTTGGCTTAAAACTAATGAAATACTCCAAAAACACACAAGGGACTTCTTACACAGGGTATGTCAACCTGTGCCAGTACAGAAGTGTTTTACCTACGTGTACCATCAGTATTCAACTCCAAAAAGTAGCTCAAAAAGTCACCATTTGAACAAAAAATTACAATGCTGTGAGAGACTGGACTCCTTTCAAATAGTAATTCTGAAAGTCAGTATTACTATAACTTTTTCCAAAGGAATCCAGCAACTTTTCAGCAAGAAGATGAAATGAGTGTGGAACCAGTGCTTTTTCATAGAGTCCAAAAATTCTGTACCTGCCCTTGAAATCTTGCAATCTGTTTGACAATATGGAAACCTTCCAAAATGGTGTGAGCATGCCCTGGCAATACATGAGATGGAGAGGACTTAAAAGTGAAAAGACTGAATTTAATCACCACTAAAAGGGAAAACAACAACATCTATTTAATTCAGCCTGCTGAAACCTGCAGCGTGAATGGCACATCTCATTGCCAAGCAGCTACAGCCCAGCTCTTCTCCCTGGTGCCCACTGGCACGACAAGAGGCAGTGGGCACCTACTGAGAAAACTTAAGTTCTTTACTGCAAGAGAGGTCAAACACTGGAACAGGTTGCCCAAAGAGGTTTTGGAGACCTGACAGTATAACAGGCTTACGTGTCTACTCACAGTATTATGAAAATTTGATCAAAGGATAAAAAGTTCTCATTATCTTTCAAAACCAGATAATGTCAAAAGTGGCACAGAAATTCTATTCTGTTAGGAAATTAATCTCCATGGTTTTAGAAACTTCAAAGATGTTTCATTATTGATTGCCTAAGCTAACTTTCCATGTCTTGAAGGCATTTTTTTATGTTCGCTCTGGTCAGATTCTTAAGCCGCAGCTTTGCTTGTGCGCAGGAAGTTTTGATAGCTTAACAGATGTCCACTCTGACTCTTTATTTTGCATTACAAGCTACAACACTAAATCCATAAGTACTTGAATGCTTGTCACTTTGAATCCTGCATGACTCATCCTTCAAGGCAGCCTATGACAAGTCCAAGCTGCGAAAGTACTCCTCTGCCATTCTGAAATTCCCTCCTTTGCTGCATGTTTTACAGTCTCTGATTCTGGGACTGGGACGAAAAGGCAGCAGCCACCACAAAGCTGTAGAACAGTACCCAGCGTAGTCCTGAGCAAATCCTTCTGCTTACTGACAGGGCAGGGAATGTGCAGCACATGCCTGTATTATAAGAAGTGCTGCTGTAGTAGAAAGGGGAAGCAAACTCAACATTTACAGGTCACTCATTCTGGCAACTGAGACATTCTTCACGTGTAACCCTAACATGAGAAGCACCCTCCCCATGTGAGTGTTTCCAATTCATCATTTAGATTTCCCATAACAAATTGCAAACCCAAACTGTCCTCAGTGACTGTCCTGCTATTCTGCTGAGGTTCACTGGCACAGAGGCAACTTACTGATCTGTATTTGGGCTAATGAAGTAACGTAAATTGTTATCGTTTTCACGGTGGATCAGCACTGGAAAGAGAAAACACTCTCTTGTCATGACATTTCAAGTTGCTTGGAAGCTCGGCAGCAATGAGATCCAGAAAAATCATGTCCTCTTCCAGACCTGGACAACAGTACTGCCATGCCAATGTATCCTTCTGTCCACAGCTGGACTCCTATACTCTTACCATTGTCCTGTGCCCTATCTCCTCCTACCTGTTGTTGGATCTCTGTCCTTTCCCACACCCACTCATATTTTCTGATTTCTTGTTTTCACACAATCTCCCCAACAAATTATCACCCTGAGCAGCACAGTCTATCTCAGTCTTGCCCTCATCCTCTAAGAAAACAGTTTCTTCCAGTCTTCTAGATCACATCCTCTCTATATGTGACCTGGGAAACCTCTGCCTCTAAACAGTCTAAGTCCACCGTTGAGCCCTAACAGAAACTGTAGATGAAGGGCAGGCTCTCTGTGCTCCATTCAGATGGATAAATCTAGCCTTAATACAGCCCACGTAAGCCAGGGCTGTCACAACTGGCCAGTCTTCAACTGGAGCACATCCACTAAAAACATCACCCAAACAGACTCTGCTGAGAACACGTTACATTCCAATTTCTGAACATCACATAATTACCAAAATTGCCAAGGGTGAGAGATTGAGAGATGGCACACACTGCACTTCTTCCCTTGCGGTTCAGGTCTGGAGGTAAAACTGGTTTTAAACAAAACCAAAACACAGATGTGTGGGTGGGGCAGGAGCAGGAAATATGTCACCCCAGAACAGCAACAAGCATCATGCCAAGGGGGACAGTGCCAGGCCCCCATCATAGACAGGGACAGGCATCAGCCCCAACAACCACACCTTCAATGTACCTTCAGCCTCTCCTGATCACATAGCCCCAGCTGGGTGGAAGCTCTGCCCGTTAAAAAAACACCCTTCTCTTTCTATTTTTCCCTTTTCACGCTCTGTGCTAGTTACAGCAAACAGAGCTCAAGATGAAGGAGTGGAGCAGAGTTCAAACAGTATGGGCATCCACTGGAAGAGTGTGGTGGGGAGCTAAAGGACAGCCTGAACGTCGGGGATTCTTAGGTATACCTGGTGGCAACATGAAGGAGATTAACCTGCACTTCTAAAAGTAATTGGATAATCCCTTACTATGAGGGAGGTGCTACGTCCTCATCAAAACCAGACATGTAGGATTACGCATTGCTATAGAAAAGCAAATTCATCCCTTTGTTATTTTTCTTTCCAGTAGTTACATAATTAGCCATTACTACTACAGCTTATTAAAAACAAGCAATGAAATGAAATACAGACAAAACCAAAATTCATGTATGCTGTTGTAGTACTTATTCTTGAAGTAGTTAATAATGCCATTTCTCAGGTTACATGAAGAAGATGGGAAATATCCCACTTCCCACCAAATCAAGACTTTTGCTATATCAGTTTAGTCATAGCCACGCCTAAAATTTGCAAAGAGATAACTGCATAACAAAGCAAATTTATGTCACAGATAAGTTAATTTGCAGTTGCATGTTATGGAAGAATTTTATCTTGCAGATGAAAATAAAATTACAAATACATCAGCATTCTGAGTCAGCAAGACCTTATGAAAAAAAAGCAAAGACAAGCCAAGTCTTTAGACTGAAAAATAGCTGCTTTCTGAAGAATGAAACTCGTAACTCTACTACGTTAAAAAAAGGAGAAGATTACTTTAAAAAGTTTATTTGAAGACTCGAGGCTTGATCTAAGGGCTGTTCTTACTGTTTGTAAAGCCAGGGCAATGCAAAGGTACAAAGATGATTCCACCACAGAGAAAAGAAGCTAACTCAGATCTTCATTGAATATTGCCTTTTGTCTTTCCCATCTTATATATACACACACTGCATTTCTCCAGCTTTTTTCACCCAAATAAGACTAAAAAAGCCAAGAAGAAAAAATAAAATATAGGATATACAATAAATTCCCATAAATGCATGATGGAAGATTTATAAACCTGTAACTCTGCAAAAGCTATTGACAGTCTTTGACAGGAAGTTGATGTACATTTGAAATATGCATCAATGAAACATTTTGGCAGTAAAAGGAAAAGTCAAACCAAAGAAAACGCTATGGGAACACACACTTATTATACCACTGCCACCTCCAGGTTAAAAGTAACAGGGGAGGTTCACAAGCAAATTTATCAATGTAAATCAGCTTTGCATTGTGGTTCATGCAATCCTTTAGTGTGTATTTAGCAGGGGGGAAATCCAATTATTTCTACCAGATATTCCCTAAAACACAGTTTAAGACAGTTCTGAGATTAAAGAAACTCAAGTCTTTTCATATGCTATTGACAGGTTGTGTTTTGGTTTTGTTTTCTTTTTCTTTTTTTAATGTGTAGGAAAACCCTCCAGCCAGCAAGGCATCCACGCAGCTGGAAGGCAAGCATTCTCCTAAAATGGATTATGTGACAGGTGGTTACACCTATTGCTAACACTTGCCTCCAAGATAAAATGCAAATACAAAATCTCCCCATTACTTATGATCATTAAAGAAACCATATAATTTTGGGCTTCAGTGGTCTATTGGCTTGGAGTTCTGGCCAAAATCCTGCATCAGTAAGTACTTGGAGATTCATCCTGCTACCCTTAAGCTTCATTCAGCAATATTTACTTGCTTTCATTTTTCCTACATTTACAGAGAAAATGACGTAAATGATGTGTGTGAATGCTCTCAAGAGAATTTCAGTGGTGCTGTACACACGTATGGAGAGACCCTCCTTCAGAAACCTTTCCATCAAACCCATTAATTTCAAACAATAAAAGCTTGAGTAACTCGACTTCATATGATTAAAAGTATAATCAGCCTTTATCACGACAGAGGGACAGGCTGGGAGACAGCTGTTGCTGCTGCTGGTGGCCTCTGAATGATCCCAAATGGACAGGGATTATATTTATCATCCAGATAAATGAAAAAATTGTTTCTTTTTCTCAGCTGCGGTGATAGAAGCTACATACTTCAAAAACAGAACATGTAGTTTAGAATAACTGCGTGCATTTTAAATGCATTGAAGTAATGGGAAATCTGCAAGAGCGACCAGTTTTTCATTTCTTTTTATTTAGAAACTATTAGTCTTCCTGAAACAGCTTGATTTTGGTAAAGCAGAGAGATACGTATGAGAGTATGAGAGTAACAAGATATGAGAAACTCATTAATTGAAAGAAGAGAATCGTGAAGGCAAGGACGAGGATAACAAGGTGATCAAGAAGTATGATAGAAAAGACCACAGAATGCAGGGAGAGGTAGAAAGCCAGGCACAGAGGCAGAAAAAGAACACAGAAAGCAGGTCAAGATCAGGAGTTCACAAGACAACCAAAAGGTATAATATTTGAAAGAAAACCAGAGATGGAACATGATGCTCCATATAACCTTCACCCTTCTTCTAGGGAGGGAGGAACCCCAGGAAAAGTACTCCTCACTGACCACTAGACAATCTTCTCGCCCAGCAGGTGGTTTTTTCACTGATGAAATAAGAGCCTGAGTGACTGACCCACTCTTATTTATTAGCACCCTGACAAAGGGACATCCAGCACTTGCAACTTGTCCTGGCTGGATCCTGGGCACAAAGTCACTTCTTCCTATGCCGCAATCACCACTAAAAGAACAAATCACACTGTACCTGACCCAAACCCCACTGAAACTAAGGAAAAGACTGCTGCTTTGAATTACAATGAGCAATATCTGAAAAGCACAAGAAAAAACAAGATACTGACTCAGACCCTGCCCTGGGCTACTACCCAGGTGATGGGAGCTGCGCCCCTTCCCAGCTGCCTGTCCCACAGCACAGGTGGTGCTGCCTCTGCAAGTCTCTTCAGGTGCTCCTGAAAGTGGGAGCACTTTAACCTCTTACCTTGCACAAAAAAAAAAAAAAAAAAAAAAGACATATATACTTTAAAGTCATCTTGCTTTGAAAGAGAACTGCAGGGCATTTTATAATTAGCTACTAACCCAGAGAACCAATGCTGCTGTGTATCTAGACAGATATTTTTATGAAATGGCATCAATGAGAATAAATCACTGTTTCCCATTGGTGCAGGCTGATTTTCCCAATGCCCCAGGATTTATAGCAGCCTGAAGACCTGCATTAGCTACAAACCAAGCAACCTTAGTGCCCAGCAGCTTCAATGCTAAACAACAGCATTCAGCACCACTTCAGCCACAGCAAAGCATGGCTTTGGAGAACTCACTGGACAAACAAGTAGTGGGTGGATACTGGATAGGCAGAGAAACATCCAGTCGATAAAGGTTTCTAGTGATACTCTATTTATTACTGACAACTACTGCAATATGGCAAATGCTTCCTGCACACACGGTCCTTGCTTACAAAGCTCAAGGTCTGTCTTCTCTGGTACAAAACACAAAATTAAACACAAAATTAAACATAAGAAGAAACAGTGAGGGGAAGATACAATTGTTCTTTCAGATCACAGGTTTTCGTGTGGTCATCTACTGCATTTTAATAGCATCAAAGACAGTAAATCACTTTTACTACAAAAACAATCCACAAAGATACACTTTTCGGTGTATAATATTTCTTAGAAGTATTATTTGTCTTTTATTCCTCTGTCAGCATGCATATCACTTCACCAGCCTCCCTCCTATTTCCGTTCTCTCTAGAAGAGAACACTTCCTGCCTTGCCCTAGAAAGTATGAAACCTTTGGAAAAGAAAAGCTCATTTTTCTACTTCATCAGATGCTGCTGCTGTTCAACCTCATCTCAAGAAATACTGCCTGTGTTAGTGGTCTGCACACTCTCTTATTTTCCCATGCCAAGAAGTCAGTTAATAATGCCAGAGACAGAATTTCTTTCTGCTTCTGTCCAGTTCACGTGAAAGTCAGCTGTAAACTACCACTATGGTTGTTGTGTAAAATCACGTAGAAAGCAGGAAAAAAAGGGTGATGCCAACTTCAGTAAAAAGAATCTCTGTTCTCCCATGTAGCCCTTCAAGATTTAAAAAGACAAAAAAAAAAAGAAGGAAAAAAGCAGCTGTACCAAAGTTATTTTAAATTACAAGCACAAATCAGATTCAGAATCCAATATAGCCCATAGCTCATCTGTGTCTAACATCAGAGGCTCTGGCCACTCAGTTATCTTACAGCTTTTGGTAGGGATGCTGCCACAGTGGTTTCACAGGTGCTCACCCACTGATTTGCTCCATCAGTACCCGTGCAGGTCTGCTCACATCCCAGCACCAACTTTGGCTCCCACTGTAGGTACCAGCACTGACAGCTCTCCTGAACGGTGCTGGAGGTGGTATTTTGTTTGCAGGAATTGGACCTCACACCAGCACTAAAGCCTGGCAGCACGTGACTCCCAAACTCTGACCCACATGTTCCCTCCCAAGAGTCAAAACCAAATGACAGATAGAGCAGGGGGGTAGTTCAAAGCCACATCTGGCTGCTACATGTACAAATGAGCCTGGAGAAGGCACTCTAAAACACATGCACATGGAGTGCAGATGGAAGCAGCAGCCAGTTGCATCTTGTAAAACCTCCTCTGGGGAATGCTGATCCCCAAAATGAAAAAATGGATTATTTAGGCTTGCTTTGTGATCTTTACAGTACCCAAAATTTGTATGCAAGCACACAGAGACACGTTTAGTCACGCACTCGGTACACCCAGGTGTCTGTAGTTCACTACTTACTCCCTTCAGAGAAATGCCTTCATAATGAATGACAACTTCCTTTTCAGCAAGCTTTACACCATATGATCTGTACTCAGTGGACGAGAGCCAACAAGTGGGTTGAGTTACAGTTCCCCTTCCTGGGGGGTGGGGGAGTCACAACTTCTTACTTCGAAGACTTCAACAACGTAGAAAGTAGTCTGATCTGTTATGCCTCTTTCCTCAAAACAAGCAACAAGGATCCCACATTAGAGAAGTTCCAAGGAAACGTTTCAAAGCTCTTGGTAGCAGCATGCCTCTCTGGAGACTAAATAGTACTCAATTTTGTTAAAGATAGAAGCTACTGCTTTAAATATTCTGGTGGGTAAAATTGCATCTTACAGGACCACTGTGGAAATTTTTAAATGAGCCTTTAAACTTACTCATTATGTTTCATGTTTGGTTTTTTTTAGCATTGTTGTTTCTGTGGCTTGTTGGGTCTTGGTTTTAAGACAAAGAGTAAAGAAAATCCCATTTGTAAACCTTGTATTGGGACATAATAAGAGTAAACAGAACTCAAGATTTCTCAAGATCTAAAAGAAGCATCATTACCTATCCACAGCTCAGGTTTTGCAGTTTTTTCTTTAGCTATCAACATTTGCAGCCACTATACTGTCAGAGAGCAGGAGAGCCCACCTCCTCTCTACTAACTGACATAATTAATTTGATTAACTTATTGACTGTATGCTTTATATTCTTCAGATTGTGCATATTCTTTTTTTCTTGTAGGGACACTGAACTATTAGAAAAATCTTTTGCTAAATGTATTTGGCAAGATAACAAAACCTTATTGGAATTAGCTACGTTATTGCAGCTAAGGACAAGGGAGATCTTTCCTTTCCCAAATTTAGCGCTTTATAATTGAGTATGTCAATTAAGATCTAACCAAGATTTAGCAGGCGGTAGCTGAGGGTAATTACTGCACAGTCATTGAGGTAAAGATATGTGCCTTATTTTTCTAGTAGCTGAATTAATTTTATCTAGCCATTTTGTACAGCACCCATCTTTTTAATGCTACTTTGCTGCTTATTTGCAAGATAGTAGAATTTACATTAGCAGGCCAGAGGATGGTACTTTCACATTATGGAAAATTTTATCATACCAGTGGTTAAAAATCTCCACATTTTATTTATCTGTTGGAAATCTGAATGTATTTTTGTTTTTGTACTCTCATGCTGCCATTTATGGTACCACAATTTTATGTTAGTCTTCCCAAATTCACGTCAAGCTCCCGAAGAAAGGACCATATTTACAGACCTCTGAAGCTCTTGGTAGGAGATATATTTTTAAAGGTTCCAGAGAATACTTGCAAAATGCATTATTTTAAAGGCTTGATCCTTAAATGTAACCCATGTTTCTCCTGAACTAAATAGGACTTGACAACATGAAACTTTTCCTTGGAAGATGACTGTATCTCAGTGGTCAGATGGCAGGCATCTAATAACACATCTTGATATTAATTGTGATGGTATCAAATAGTGAGGATACATTAATATCATATTGGCAACAAAGAAAAATTGGAATACTGTATCTATAGGTTATGATGGGCAAAAACAGAAAGGCAGAAGATGAAACTTCCCTTGTGTGATTGGGTGACTCCATGGCAGAGTTACATTGTTGAAGTGGAAGATAGATCTGGGTGTTACTAGCTGGACACTTAAGTCTGGTATGTTGTCACACATGATACAAGCTGTATTGCAGGATATCTCATTGTAATTTGTGCTCCTTGCCAAATTAGAGCAAGTTTTCATTTTAAAAAGTAGATGTTGCCAGTCAGCCTCCACACTAACTCAGTGTTAAGGTCTCACTGAAAGCTCTAAAGGGCTCTGTTGAATGGAAACCCTCATTAAAACTCCAAGAATTATTAAGTGACATAAGTCTACTACTCACTGCTACTTGTCCGTAACACAGACACTCCCCCAAACTTACCCAAAATTGATAGAAATTAAATCTGAAGGAACACACTACCTATTAGCAACAAGGATTAGGCCTGACAGCTTTCCACAACAATTCATTAATCAGCACTGGAAAGATCCTCATCTGTCTCCAAGTATGAGGCAAAACATGGGTTTATTTTTGCTGTTCAGAGCAGTAAGATTGTATTAGCTGTACATCAGCCCAGTATCGTCACACAGCAAGGCAGCATGAAATATAGCAGAAGTACAGGGGCTGAAAGAAGGAAATCAATGGGTATTTAAAACACCATTTAGTTGATTTACCTATGGCATGAAACAGTCATTTAAAAATCTCTCATGGAGATGTCTGTTCTCCAAATAAATGTCTGCACTGAGGAGATTATTTGCTAAAAGGCTTTAAAATGCTGCCATTAAAAGCAACACATTAAAATCAATTAAAAGGTTTTATAAAAACACCAATCTTCCTTCTCATTTCCTATGCTCTTGCCAGCATCATTCCACCCTTTCATACTCCTGCTAAAGCCAACGAGGTGTTTCTCCCCAATTCAAATAGCACAGAAGGAACCATATTCTAGCTGTTACAACAAAACCTAGTTCTAGGCACCACTCAATTGTTCCCAGATAGGGGTGGGGGTGGGTGAGGGGATGGGAGTACCCTTTCATTTAACTTTAGGGCTCTCCTGTATAACATAGGTTTGTCTTGTGTATGTGTTGAAGAGGAAGTTGATAGAATTTCATCAGATAGAATTTGTCAAGGGTTTTTGATCCCCCCAAAAGACAAGAGCAATCTATTAATATTAATTTAGGAGTGGAATGCCTCCCATCTAACTTAAGCCAACAAAAATATCACTTCTCAGGCCACTTCTCACTCTTCCACGAAGAGGAGGGGAAGGCACATGTGTTTATTAAAAATGTACCTAAACTCAGAGCTTAGAGTACATAAATTTAAAACAAACAAAAAAAATCACACTGGCAACTTGTGAATGAAATTTATTCAGCTTTCAGCATTTTCCATCTTACAGGAGTAAGTCACACTCCTGATTGTGACAAGTCTCCTTCAGATAGCTGAGCTTGCTTAGGTGAAAAACACAACATTTGCACCAAGAAGAAGGGATGGTCAACTGATAGCTGCACCACAGCTGGCATCTCGAGATAGTCAAAAAGAACGGAACTTCCTTTACTGTTATTCCTTCTCCACCTTTATTTTGGCTAACGTTTGGGGAACTAAAGTTTTCCTCCTCTCTTCCAGCATAAAGATGTATTATCTAAGCAGCAATTCTGTATCGACAACAACAAAAATATGTCTACAAGGAAAAACTTCTCAAGCCTCCTCTATCCTTCAGCACCATGAGGCTGGAACTCAAAGGCATCATGGGGAAAAAAACCCCAAACAAAAAGTGAAGAAAAAAATTGAAAGCTCTGCATTATTTTTCTGCTTAACACATGAAAAAGAAGCAGCCAGAAAAGTCTCAAAGGAGCAAAATTTAAAATTTCTTTTAAATGACAAACTAATTTAAGAGTTCCACGTGTAAATCTCAGAAAATTATGTGTTGAGAGTCTGTGTGGTAATTTGAAAGACATGCTATTCTCCATTCATAGCCAAGCAGTCGGATTATCTGCTTTGGAAGAAAAATTCCACTCATTCACAGCCTTGGAGTGCAACTGGAGCTTCCATAAGTAATAATAATTAGAGTGGGGAGAGTGAAACCTCAAGACGGTGCTGCTCTGCTAATTCAGTTGAATTTCACCCATTTGTTCTAAATGCAATATCTGCTCTCAGGCTGGTAGGCAAATAAATATGTCCCTGACATGCAGTTCATTTATTGTTTGGCTACTAGAACACTGCCATTGTTTCACATTTGTGTTTGGGGGAAAAGAAACAACACACTACTTTTTGTCTGGTGGGTTGGGGTTTTTTAAAAAATCGTTCAAAGCAGCTACAGAATGCTATTTCACTTCCTCATGCAGCAGCTCTCTGCTATGTTTCTGCTTCCAAATGCTCCCAACTCTATGGAAAAGTCCTCAGGGCCCCTGAGTTCATGCAGTGTTTTGTGATGATACATTAACACAAGAGATTGAAAACCTCAGAGCCAGTCCTAAGAGACAACTTCCCAGCAGCTCCGATTAAGCGACAGAGAGCTGGGGCAGCAGAATTTGGCGGCGGCCGGCCTGTTGCAGAGGCCTGGATGCACTCGCACAAAGGCATCATCATTCTTTCGGGCTCGGGTTTTATCAATGAACTGAGCGGATTCCAGGCGCTGTTGCCCGCGTTGCCTAGCGGAGGGACACTCATTGAGGCTTTTATCACAGTTTAGGTGCCACAAAGGAGGGGACCAGAAGACTTCGCGGCTCAAAGGAGCCCAGCAGCACATCAAAGGAGCGGGAGCTGTAGCAGCGCCCGCTCCCATGTGTGCTCTCCCACCCGCAGCAGCCGCCGAGGACAGCCCTGCTCTGCTCCCCGGCAAGGGAAACCCGTGCAGGGGAGGCCAGCCCGGTGTGGGATGACACCCTGATCCCCATCACTGCTTGGACGGGAAGGGCATGGAGGGCTCTGTGAGGGGAGAACCAGAGCCTGCTGCTCAGGGTCTTGTACCTGCTCGTGCACAGGGAGGATGCCTGTGACAAATTATACTCCTGTAGCAAGGGAAACAGAAAACAGCACACTATAGTGACATTTAGACCTGGTGCTTCTTATACAAATCCTTCATCCCTTTCTTTAATAACTGTAAAACTTCAGTTTTGACAAAGAGCTTTAAAAAATATCGGTATCAGAGCAACAAAGGATGTTTTATACCATCTGTACCCTTCTCTTCCTCCCATCAGCAGAGAATGATTTCCTCCAAGTGGGTTTAGCAGAGCTTTTTGTGATTTAGTTTGGATGATACCTCTTCTTCTGAAAGATTAGTCCACATACAAATAGATATCTCCATCAAATCCTGTTTTCTATTACCTAGATTTTGTATCTATCCTATTAGTCCTAACTATGTCTATTTTTGAGATGTCCCAAATCCTTCTGCTACAGCACAGAAAAAGGTAAGACTTTCAGATCTTGTCCCTTAAAAAGGAGTAGTGCATAAGGTTAGTTGGTACATGTTCTTTCACATCCTTCAGTGTCCATACCCAAAAATAAAAATAACCTCTTTCCTAAGAGCACACTGCAAGACAACACAGAGCTAGGACTTTGCAGAAAAAGATGACATCACAAAAATTTCTAGTAATGGGAGCAAGGAGAAAAGTTAATTAAAAACTAGGAAGCTTTCTGGGGCTAAATCAATCTTTGACATACTAGATAGTACAAATCTCTTTCAATGCATTTTGGGGCTAATTTTTATCTTAAATAAGCCAGCAAAATTCAACTCAAAATATGGAGAAGTAATATTTAGGAAGTTAATAAATCTTGTGTTAAGTTTATTACTATAGCCCACGATGAACAGGCAAGTTTTGCATTGAAGCTGGTTTTCACGAGTATGCCACACCACCCTACACAGACACCAAAACACTTGAGAATTATATTTTGATTTCTTACCTTCTTCAGACATCACATAAGAAGAAAGTGTTGTTTTTTTCCTACCTCTGTAGGGCCAAACTCTATAAGTTTCACAACAAAACACACATTTTTCTAACATGCTCCACACTGATCTTTATTTTCTATATGCTGAAGACAATCTTTTTCAAGTATTTGAGACTGAAATTGCAGATTTATTAACTACAGTTAACATCAGTTTGTCAATCTTGTTTATCTGGGCTTATGAATCCACATGTTAGGCTACCATATCATGGCCAGACCACTGCATTTGTAGATGGCTATTTGCCTCTGACAAGGGACAAATTTGTATTCCATCTCATAAGCAATAAAGGTAACAATGCCTCGGAGATGTGGAGCTGAGATAGGGAACAGAGGTTTACACAACTTAAGGAGGATGTGGATGTGTTGCAAAGGATGTGAGCAGCAAAGCAGGCAAAAAAAAACGCTCTTGCAGAAACATCTGGATCTGAGGTTGGACAAAAACCTGCCCAGTTTTGTTATTACTGTTGCCAGGTCATCTTTAAAATGTAAAAGCTCTAGAAATACTATGTTTATAGTACACTTAACTCTCAATTTTACATCTGTTAAGAGAGTACCTTCTATTTAAAACTATGGAGACCATTCTTATTGTGGCAAGTGATTCCAATGGTAAGAAAACTGAAGAAAGGCAGTGAAGGTGTCAGCAGAATGCTGTTTCCCAGTTTTGGGGTTGAACCATGTGTGTTTATGTGGTCATTTAAAGCAATTCATATTTCAGATGAAATCCTAGAATACCTACCCAGATGAGGTCACTATTAATTTAAAAAGTCATAACAGTCAGGAGATAATTGTATATAATCAGGCCATGCAAGCAAACAAGGAGACAGCTTATTTACAGAGAATATTCTGTTGGCAAGAAAGCAAGCATTACCAAAATTAAACTAACAGAGAACTTGATGCCAATATAATGCATAATTCAACAACATCCCAATTGCATTGCCCTTTTATGGTTTTTTGAGCTTGCAGCAAGAGATGGAAGAGAGTCTTCCATATCTGTGCCATGGCCCTTCTAGCCTCTTACTCTTCTTGCCAGCCTGTATTTACAATACAAATTAGAAGCATCTATAAATATCTTCCCTGTTTTTTCACTGAACAGTTCAAGTCTCCCGATGCAGGGCTAGTGTTTGCATCCAAGGGGGAAAACCAGAAGCAAACCTGGGAAACACCTTGCTCAAAAGGCAGGGACTGCATGTCAGAACATGGGTTAAAACTAAAGAAGCTTTTTTCTTTGTTCATACCACTGCATGGTAATTATCCCATGACAGCATTAATTCTTACCAGCTACAAATAGCTGATTTCACATATATCCTTGTTATGTTAAAACTGCTCTTCCGCTACAGGAGATGCTGTGCCTCACCTGATTTTCTCTGCAGCTGGAAGATCCATAGCCCTGAGCAGACAAAGCCACAACAGGACTGCAAAGCTCTGCACATGAGGCTGCTGCCACAAAGACATCATTTGCAATTCAATGGTTGTCACATCATACAATCTCAATCGCAAAAATCAAATCTTAATGTAAGTTTGTATTTATTTTTAATTAGACATGTTGCTTTTATGAGACATGTTAAACAGATTAAAGCCATGGGAAAACTGACCCAGCTCACTTCTGCTCTTCACAGCCCCTTCAAGCCTGCCCATTTGGGTAGGAACAAGTAACTCCCCAAAGAAGTCAGGGGAAGGGATACAGGCTAGTGACTCTTCCCAGCAGGCACCAAAAAGCCACTGTGCTATTTCAGTCTTAGAACCCTGAACTACTTTCCCCAAGAGACCTGAGCATATGATCCTTGCCTAAGAATATCTGTGGGAAGGGGAAGAAGAAGAGGCAGCCAAGCTGGAGAGAAGAAAGAAGGGGAGCTGCAGGTGAGAGGGTGAAGGGACCAGCAGTCACACAGGGAGCAGGGGAAAAGGGACAACTAACTAGTTCTTCACAAAAATCAAAGAACTAAAAGGACAAAAATAAAATAAAATTGTTTCCCAGGGCAGATGGAGCTGGCACAATGCTGCTGTCGCCCCATGGGAGCGGAGCAGGGCCATGGCTGGCAGCAGTGACACAAGTGGCAGCAGCAGCTCCTGCCATGCAACATGGTGGCTCCTGCCAGACGTCTGGTGGCCCTAAAATGGTGAGAACTCAGGGGTTTTCATAGCGAAAAGTCAGGGGAGTATCAAACAAGAACGAGTTTCTTCTTGCATTGCCAGCAGAGTTAAAGAAGCTGCTATATATCCTCCTGCTGGGCTTCAAGATACTGCACCTGGAGAGCAGTCTCACCTTTCTGCCATCATCTACTCCCAGCCTCCATCAGCCTCCCTGTACAATCCCACTGGGACCTGGGGGAATGTCACCCAAGAAAAGCCCCGAGAACCTGGCCCACCATTTCCACAGAGAGGAGTCTCAACACTTCAATGGATGCAGAAGGAGGAAAAGAAATTTTCAGGACTTCTGTAAGAATACGCGGTGAACAGGCACTACCTCGAAAACACCACCTGCCTTGGGGCCTTTCACAATCCTCTGCTGACCAGGAAGAATGTAGACTTGAGAAAGGGTTTTCCACAGGCACCATGAAAAGGAAGGAAGGGAGTGGACTGCTAGTTAACTGGTTCTTGTTCTTCCACACAGGAAAGCTGATCCTGGAGGATACAAACTGAATAAACAAGACCTTAGCCTGCAGGCCTTGAGCAGCAATCCTGCACACTTCCAGTTTAAAATGCTTTGATAAGGGAAAGAGGTAATGCCTACCGAGCCACACACTGGGGGTTGGGTTCATTTTGATTACTTCTAATGTAGCTGCTCCAGCCTGACCAATTCTGAAAGATCATATTTGCCATACACAAGATGAAACAGGACTATTTCTTCAGCCATGGCTTAATTATCAACAGTAGTACCCGATGCTCCTCAAGCACTGAAATTACAAAAATAAAGGAAGCCAGTATTACATACTTATGGTCCTGCAGATGGTATATTCATGTCTCTGTGACCAGTGGGACTAAGCTAGTCACCCAAAACTAGGATATACAGCATGCACTGAGTGCACACGGCTATTCATATTTCTGATAGAAGTTACCTAATCTATTTTAGCACATTTGACTCTAATTTGACATACCAAAGAACACTAACATCTTGCCCTCTGTCCGCAGTAACAGTAATTGTAAGTTTCCTCAGACATATGTTGTGTATACAAATGTATCAAGGTGACATTCATTTAAAAAAAAAAAAAAAAAAAAGAGACTGTGCTGAATCGCACCTCTCCTTTTGTTTAAGGTTAAGAGAGAATATTGTGCATTTGATAACTTATCCCTTTAAACTTGTTTCCCTTCATGGGATTTGGTTTTGGTGGTTTTTTTCTTCCCTAAGAAGCAATATTAAAGATAACAGAGACTTTAATGCCTTCAAGGAAGAAAAAGCCTTCTCAAACTTCTGAACAGATTTTTCCAACCATTCTAATAATGTACTGAGGAAGTTAAGACTTCTTTCACCTTCAGGAAGACTTTTAAGAATATTTGCATTCACTACTGTTCAGGTTTCTGGACTAGGGGAACATCTATTTCTCTCCCATTACCTATACAAACAGGCAGATAGAGAGCACAATCTTGCTGTGGGTTGATGCAGCACAGTAATTCCCTGCTGTTCCTTTTTTAAGGTACAAAGAAAAGCCAAAGACATACACATTAATTGCCTGGTACAAACCTTCCAATCAAAACAAACAAACACAAAATAATCCATGCACACCTCTTGAAGACTATACTTCCTGTATTTCCCAGGCATGCACAATCTGCTGGTCACATGAAGACTACATGCACAGAGCTAGAAGGCACCACATCCCTGACTATTTTGCCATTGTTCTTCCCAAAAATTCCGTGTCTCATCAAGCTCAGGAAAGTGAAAGCCAGTCTAAAAGCATATACCAAGTTATCCTGGCTTTTTTTACAAGTATGAAGAAAAAAACCTCTCCATCCCATCTTTTTGGGTAAAAAAATCAAATAAAGGTGCCTAAGGAGCAGCTCTAACTAGTCTTCCAGGCAATTTACAGGGATCTGTAGTCAACACCAGCCCTCAAAAGACACGATTAATTGTCATAGCAACCAGGGCATCACACCACACGCACTTGGGCTGGGATACAGGGACAGCAGTGTGCCCTCTTACCCACACACGCATCTCAAAAGGGTAACGGGCTCCTCGAGGGGCTTCATTGTTTGGGCACAGTTAATCCTCTATAATAACCCTCTTAACCAGGCATGAGGGACTCTCCTCGTATTCCCCCTTCCTTTACAGGAAATCTGGAAACCATAGTGCTGCTGTGGCTGTGGAGGGAGGCTGCATGTAGGGGAAGAAGGAGGAAAGGAGAAAGACAGACAAAGAGAACAAAACTGGGGGTTATCATGTATTTTGGGATCCAAGTAGGAATTCAACTAAAGAACTGAGGTACCACTTTCTCCTGCATTGATGATAAATTTTCTTTACTCATCCCATAAATCTTTCAGGCAAAACAAACTTCCCACCTCTTTCAATACATCACCATCACTGAGTTTATAAAAATAGCCAGTGTGGTTATACCACAGCACACCTACAAGCTAGTTCATTGTCAATGTCTGCCTACCTGAAATCAGAGCAGACCCACAGTCATTAGCAAACATCGAAACAGCAAAGAAAAAGGTCCTTCCCTCCACAGTAATTCATTTCTATGCCACAGAAACATACTTGGACACGGACCAGCAAAATGAGATGGAGATTTACACTGTGCTGCATTTCTCCACTGTCAACAACTGGGATTCAAACAGTGGCAGAATTTACCTGAAAGCTTCTTCCCTAGTTTCCTGCTCACTCATTTTGGTATCAAAACACAAACTGCTGTATAATGCCCTGTAGCAAGATTGCTGCGTTTGGTGGCAGGGTTTGGTGTGTTTTTTGTTTGGTTTGGGTTTTTTTCCTGGTAGTGGGCGTGGGGAGGTGTTGTTAGTTTGTTTTCTTTAAAAATCAACAAAGCCTGTGCTCCTAGTAATAGATACCTTCCCAGTCTGAACACAATCACTCCACTAGCTCATGTAATGTGTGGGACTTTTGATGTGGGGTTTGTTTGGCTGGGGTTTTTTTTTATCAGTGAGATAACTGCCTGGATCATATTTATTTACAAGTTCTTAAAGCTTTACCTCAAAGCAGGTTTGTGGCAACACTAATGGTTTAAGCTTCCTCAAAACAAGACCAGCCCCAGCAAATAATGTGAATTGAAGACTGTACAGTAACCCAAGGGCTAGAGGGGAACTGTGACCCAGAAAAATTCCTACATTAGAGCATAAGCCAAAAAGAAAGGAAAGTATCACAGCTGTCCATGGCCAAACTTGCTTTCAGTACTGTCACAAAAAACCACTGATGTTAACACCCAGACCTATAAACAGCGACACATTCAGTTCCTCATATAGACAATAACACAACCCTCTAACCCAAGTCAACAAAGTGAAATCTCCTAAAACTCCATTTCAGGGATTGCAGAGTGGTCACCTACTCATAAAAATAACTTACCATGAAATTTAAGCACAATGTCATATTTGCCAAAAGCTGGATAAAGCACACTGCCCCCTATTTTTAAATTCTTTTTTTCTAGTTAAGAGAAAAAGAGAACCTAAAGAGGCTTTAGGCGCTGATCTGGAATTTCTGTTATCATTTCCATTTTTTTTCAACAGAATCACAATGCAGAAAGGAACAATGGGAGATGTTCTCTGTCTGGATTCGTTAATCCTTTATTTCTCTCCAGGCACAGCACATAGCCAAACTGTTTTATGCCTACTATCTTCTACAACATCCATGTCCCTCCTTACCTGAGCCTGAGCTTTTGGTGCTCTAAATACAACAGCTCTACCTGCTGCAGGAGGGAAGAGGTTGTTGTGAAGCATTACATTGGAACTGTGCAGCACCTCTCCACAACAGTACTGCAAGTGAAAGTATAACAGCCAGGAGGATACAGGATAGATTTGGGAAGCAGGTCGAACAGAAAAATGCTTCCAGTAAAATGTTTATGTCAGTACAATCTTGGGACCATTCCCGAGGTGATCAAATTGGTGGATATTTTGGTCTTATGAAATTATTTTGGTAACTGGCTGTGGAATTGCAGATAAGAGGACTTCCTCATAGGAACAGTTTTGAGGAAAACAAGTGCATGGCTACTGGTTCCAGGAAGAAGGAGGCCAGAAAATGGAAATAAACCTCCAAGATCACATCAGCCAAATAAAAACAGCTATTCGCAATGTTCTATAGGAGAATGCTATAATACATCACATGCCATTATGGAAAACAGGACAAATCAGTTCAGTGGCCAATGATTTTGGCCACCACTGGCTGGCTATTTTTCTAATCAGCTGCAGCAAAGGAGTTACTTGTACACCTTGGCAGAGAGGCAGAAGTAAGTCACAAAGCCCACAGGAGCACTGCTACACACCAAATATAAGGATTTTCACCTCACTGAACATGCACCTCTCTTTTAGCTACTGTGAAAAAAAACTGTACCAGGGATAAGGCTCCCCTTCCATCTTCTAGCAACAGGGAAACACATAACATGCTTATACTAAGGCTTTTCACAAACACCCATCCTCACTGAACTTAGGCCTGCCTAAAACTAAATAAATTTAACATGTAACAAAGAAGGCTACTGTCAGTTTAGGGCTGCATCACACCTTCACCAACACCTCCAAGAGCAAGTACTTACAGGTCTGACAGCACATATTTTTCCATTCAGATTCACACTACCTGATGTCTAGCAACCTTCACTCTCCTCTCTGGGTATGCTCACATTACTTTCCCCCAACCTGAGTGAGGAATTGGCTACAGCTGATTGTTTGCTGGCTGTGAGTATCCAACAGGTCTCACGTGTGCTCATCACCACTTCTCAGGAACTTCAGCACTAGGGTTTGTAACAATGGAGAAGACAGGACAGCATGGGCAGGAGGAAACACAGGGCTTTGGTAATAAGCAGTTAGCTCAGATTATTACTATTATTATTACAATACAGATGAGCCAAATAAAAAGCTTGAGACCACAGAAGGATATACTTTCCCTTCCTTCTTTCCAGTTTCTTTTACCTCCAGTCCCTAATTTCCTCACCTCCTCTGCTCTTGCTCCTCTCTGTTCCCTGCTTACAGCCTCCTTGCCTTCATCATCAGTTCAGGCACTAGTCTAATCAAAAGTTAGCTAAAAACCCAGATGCAGCAGCAACCTTTTACAGCCAGGTTAATTATCTGTGATTTCAGTGAGCTGCCTGTGACAGAAACCAGATCTGGCTTAGCAAAAGCAGAAGGAGCAATTTGGCCAGGAGCAGAGAAAAGACAGAAGTTAGACCTCCTTTCAGCAGTTCATGAAACTGTTTTAAGAACAAACTCATTCCTCAGCCTTAGCTCATGTTTATCTTACCCAGCTCTGTGAAATGACTGAGAGGTTGAATCTTCACATCAGGTAACTCAGAACACCCTCTTACCAATTTCTAGGCATCAAAAAAGGAGTGATGGATTTGGGAATGGTTTCTTCCCTCCACAACTACTTCTTTTCTTTTTTTTTTTTTAACAGTCTCCTATTAAACCAAATCAGTATGTGTGCATGCATGTGCATTATTCATATGGTGCACATATTCACATTCACATAAGTATCCCGAATAAGAGTGTCAAGATGCAAATCTCAGAAATTACTACAAGCCTATCTCTAGCGCCTCCTTAGCTCCTTCCCTTTTGTTAGCAGAGTGTCACACACAACGTGCAAATGATCTCACTCTGCTGCCATACACATCTCCAGTGAAATCAGTGTAATTTGTCTTTGGAGTCAGGGAAAAAGGTTAGCTCACTAACACACCTTCAAACCTCTGTAGTGGCAACACCTTCTGCGTTGGGGTAACAGGGTTTGTGGGATCATTTCCAGTGTCAGGAGTGTTTCAGCTGCCCCAGATGCCACTTGTTCTCACCCCTGTACCAGTCTCTTCACTGTGTAGGTCCATGTGCCTGCATGTTAAACTATATTGCAGAGACAATCCATTTGGAAAGACAAACCACTCACAAACGTAAAGTTTTTCCCTTTTTTTCCCCATTTGAATCAAACCACCAACCTGGTTTTTCCATGCCACCGTGCAAACAGCTACACCAGCACAACAAAGCGGGGGAAAAGCTGGGAAAAGGGTCAAGAATAAGAACAGAAAGATAGGAGTGGAGCAAGGAGGTCTTCTGCCACCTGCCAGAGCCTCACTCTGCAGTCTCAGATTCATCTGACACTGTTTTCAGTGCCAGGTCACTTCAGGTACTCTTGGGAAACCTCTTCTTGTATTCTGACAGGAAGTACCTCAGGGAAGTTAGATGCCTTTGAAAAGATGTCTCTCCCTCATCTCCCAAAGCCTACATGTACTGCACACATTAATCTTTTTGTTTCTTGGCAAGGTTTGCCCATAAAGTTTCAGCGAAGCACTACAGTAACTGCAGACCAGATGCTTCTGAGTACTATGCTGTATTTTACAGCATTGTGTAGCATTTTACAAGCATTAACTAATCAACAACACTTCCAGGTAGTTAAGTTTAATTGTCCCCATTTTACAGGTGTTGAACCAGGTCCAGGGAGGTTGAGAGATTTGCCCAGGGCCAAAAAAACAATTGGTGCCCAATTCTGGACTGTAAATCAGGACCTACTGTATGTAACTTCTCTCCAAGTCCTTTAAAACACAGTATTTCCCCTCAACTGCTGCTGCAATACAGCTTCTCCTGAAAACAAAAAGGCAAAACAACCCACCCCTCCCTGCCCTGCACTGCACCGGGTTGGTCAAGCTGCCCTTTGTGCACCAGCTGTCCTGTAACTTTTAGTCAAACACAGTCAGGATGACACAAATCACCACACTCTAGCTTTGGTCCCAAACCCCACAGCTGGATCAGGCAGACAGTATTCACAGGGCAACTCACCATTTTTCTAATTCTGATGCCTACTTCTGCATCATACTTAGATGTGATATTTTTGGGGGCAATTTTTTTCCCCTCAGTTTCCCTTTATCACCTGACTGGTCCTTCAGCGCATGCTGTATTTTGTTTATCAGGCTTGAGCTTTTAATACCCAGTAACTGCAGTGGAGCACAAGCAGCAGCTACAGCAGCCACAGTTAAGTACAGGCCAAAAATTGGTGAGATGAGAGGTATACTCAGTGAATATAGCAATGTTTACTGGAAAACAAGAAAGAAAGACTGTCTGGAGAAGAGTGAGTTTTACAGAGTTTCGCCTTACAGACCACTGGATGAAACATTATCTGTATGCAGCTGTTGGAGATTTCCCCACGCAGGTGTTTGGTGAGCTGCTCTGGATTGCCCTTAAAGGCTGGGCTGAGACCAACCAGTCTCTGCAATTCTCTTCTCAAGAGTCACAGACCATTTCTGGTCCATCCAGAGGAAGGAAGGACATTTTCCCCAGCACTGCTGGTGCTGTGATGGGACCAGAAATGTCAGTGTTAGGGCTGCCTGAAGAATTGTTTCTCCCTGCAATCAGTGCTGTCTGCCAGTCTGAACTGGTAGCAGGGGCAGAGGTGATCAAATAGCTTTCTTTCCCCATACTTCTCCTGGCCCCCAATTCTCTCAATTCCTACCATGAGCTTTCAACAGCTCCTGTCTAGTGCTCAAGCTCTGGAAGCAAGTGAACGAGCTCCACGTCAATTCCCCATTCCAGCTGGTCTTTGGACCTCTCCTCAGTCAAACACCGCTGCTTCTGAAAGATGAATGCACGCATGGCTGCTGCTCAAAGAAGAACACGCAAATACACTACATTCGGCAGGCAGCTTAGTTTAAGTTACATTTATCCCTTTGTTCCCTCTCCCGCTTTGGGCCTGCCACACAGAACAGCAGCCAAAACGCATCTCAAAGATTAGGTCTGGTCTCAGAGCCCTGATCTTACAAACACCTAAGGTACTGACTAGTCCCAATGACTAGAGCATGATCGTGACTCATTTGATGCTTGATGCATTGCATTTTGTTCAAACAGTGCACACATACATGGAAAAAAAAATCATTAAAGTACAAATTTAAAATTGTCAGAGTGTATGCGTCACAATAAATGGCAGCTAAATACTCTTGAGTGTAACAGTGTTTTGGATGTTACTAAGAACATTCATAAATGAGAAAAGAAATTGGTATTGATTCTGTGGTCTCAGGTCTCAATACATCTATAGGCTGTAATGTAGGGATAAATCTAATATATTAATCTAGCTGAGTAATAATAAGTTCCATTAACACAGTAATACACAAAAGATTGGTATGTATGAACAATTTCAGACATCAAATTTAACACAAATTCTTCTACAAGTTAGAATGTGCTAGAATTTATGTATTTATAATGGGATGTTGATTTTAGGTAACTTGCAGTTCATCCTTACACACATACTGTCATGGACACAGAGTTCTTTTTTTTTCAAGTGAATTACTAGGGAATTACTTGGTGTCTTAAACGCAGGTAACCTCTCTAGAGCAGAAGCAACTCTGAATTCCAGAGATTTTTCTTGGTTAATATAAATCAAATAAAACTCTTCCATTTCCAGCAACCCTTCAACCACCGTTGCATGGCACTGCATCTTACCTTGACCACTCTGCCTCACTCCTTGAGAGTATTTCTGCTACTGAACAATTATTCTGCTGTTACCTTTATGTTTTAATGAGAGAAAACATGGAATTTTCCTTTTCAATGCCAGTAAGAGGTGCCTTCATATGTATATAATAACCATCACACCACCTTGCCCCTGGGCTTCTAGATTAAGTCCTCAAAATGTCCTGGAATCTACTGAATGTCTTTGAAGACTTGATTCCCCCACCACAAACTGGACCAAAAAAAAAAACCCCTGAAATATAGTGTCAAAAAAGTGCTGAGAAGCACTAAATCAAAGCAAAGCAACTTTGGTGGAAGAACATAAAGAGGAGGCAATTGAACAAGGTCTCCAGGGCTCCCCACAGGTGTCGTCTGCTCTGGAACAAGCTGGACAGCACGTATGCAATGGTGAACCCTAAATTCCAGAAAAAGTCCTTTTTCTACAAAGCATCCCACTCAGCACATCAGGCACCTGACAGAAGAGGTCAGGTATCCAAAATCTGACTAGAAGTTACCTGTGCATATCTGATAGGTTATGCAGGAAAAGTCAAATCAGTTGATCATTACATATATTTGGGTGATGGCTTTTCCCCCACTATATTAGATGAAGCTTGGAAACTTCTTCTGCCTAAGGGTACTTAATCCTCATACCCAGCCTGATGAAAATTATATCTACAACATTAAAGTTTTATTTCCTTCAAGTATCAAATCCCATACCCATTAAAATATTTTCCAGCTCCCTGCTCAACTCTTCCCAGCCCACTTGCTATTTGCTGTCCTTTCTCACTTTCAATCTACCCAGGACAATCCCTACAGACCTCAATATACAGGCAGCAGGAAGTTAAAAAAAACATAATCAAAAGCATTTCATGTCTGTAGCAGCAGCAGCAGGGAGAGAGAAGGAAAGGAGCAACAGGAAAGAAACCCTTAGTTTCATTACAGCGCTCAGCTTCTACTAAGAAGAGATTTCAGAAGGCAAATGGCCCAAATCAGGCTACAGAAGCCATTGAAAATACAGAGCTATTTAAACTCCATAAAATGCCAGGGCTTAAAATAATCACAAGGTAATTGATTTAATTTTAGTAAGTATTTTCTAGCATTTGTCTCACCATCACAGGGCAAAAAACTTCATAAAGATCCATGCAGAAGAATATTTCTCCCCAGGAAAGCCACAGAGGCACTTGGGTAGACAAAGACTGAAATCTTGGTAGAAAACAAACCATAGGGCAGGGTACAGCTTAGGCCTTACTCCCTCTCTGGAGCATCTGGCCCCTATCTTTTAGTGACTCACTTCAGGCCTCCTCTTGAAGAGTTAGAGATCTACCTCCTCTCTTCAAAAAAAGGCACTTCTACCTTTCAGCCACAACCCTCATTCAGCCCATTCCAGCTCCCTCAAACTCCCCCTTCCCCTGAAGAGGACTGAGCTAGCCACCCCAAGGCTACATTAAGGATCCGAATTTTAGTTATTAGGCTGGAGAGATCCAGGAGTGGAGCTGCAGAGCTCTTCCACTTCAAAGAGGTTAAGTAAGAGGTACCAGAGCAGGAAGAGACTCTGGTATCTCCCTCCCATGATGTTGATGGCTTCTCTATTTCACTAAAGAGGGGGAAACATTTATTCCCCTGTTAACTCATATTTCATTTCTAACAAATGGAAAGCAGAAAACGTCAACTTCCATCAAAAAACACTTGAAGATAAGAAAGGTAACAAGAATGAATGTGGCACAGAAGACAGCACCCTTTTAAAATCAGTGCAGCCCAATTGCATACAGTGAAGCAGGCTTCTGGACACACACTCAACAGCTTCCTTGACAAATGAACACCAAAGAGGACTAAGTAAACTAATGGCCACCACTATAAATGTTTCAAATTTTGCTTTCATTCCATCATCAGCTAATACTGGCTTACAAGTTGCAATTAACACTAGGGTTATGGTCTTGCTACTGGATATAAATTACTTAATTTATCTGTATTAGAGATGCAGCAACCTGTTTCAAGCATAGTATGCTTTTGAAAAGGAACACCTTGAAGCCTCAAATGCTTTGAGAGATGAGCTGGGGGGAAAAAAAAGCATCTTCTAGTTCTAAACCTTTAATTTTCAAAACTTCCTACATTTTGTATTAGGACAAAACAACGACCTTCTGAGGTTCTTCATCCCAAGAGAACCTCACAGTTCATGTGTCTGCAGCAGCCTTCAGGGATGCAGCAAAGCAGAGTTAAACATGGTCTCCTACATAAGTAATCCCATCACCAGATTACCATGAAGGCTTACTTGCTCTCCATCCAAAAAATCTAGTCTGGACATAAGAAACCTCACTAAACATGCAGTCTTGAGAAAGCCCAATCCTTGACAAGGTTTTGACTCATCTACATTTTCTGACAGGAAAAGGAGTTATAGCAAAAGAGAAGATTCACTGTGCAGCTCCTAAGTTCCTACAGGTTGCCACAGGCCAGACCTATCTGAAGGTGGAGCGTGACCTCTCCCATTATATGGGAAACAGGCAGTGTAAGGAAACAACTGCCCACCACACCAAGGCGAATCTGAAATTAAGGACTGAAGTTATTGTATCACCTACAAACAGAAGACTGGCTTAACAAGTGCTCCTGTTTCTTACTGTGGAGCCTGCATGGTGTCATTGGTGGACAGACCTTTCTGGTGAGATCAAGGGTCGTCCACCTCACCTAGGAAATTATTTCATACCACGGCACATCCCAAAGAGCCGGCACACTCCCTGCAGATGTATGGCACGGTGTTGCTGTACAGCTGCTCTCACCAAGCATGGCCAGGCTGTGGGGACACACTGAGGAAAAAGTGATGCGTGGGAGTCAAACCTGCTACTTCAATCATTTGGTGTCTCTGAGAAAATGACTGAGAGTGAAAATGTATTGAAGAAATGTTTTCTTAAATCACAAGACAAACCAAGTCAGAGAAAGCTGAAAGACAAACTTCAAAACTTGAAGTGTTTTCTGTAAAAATCTCAGCTGGATGGATGACAGACATAAATAAGCACAGACAGGTAGAGCAGGCAGTTCACAACACGAATTTCAGAACCACCAATACTTACACACTTTACAGTCGTAGCAATTTATGAGTCCTCATACAGCTGTTCTTGCAACAGGTGATTTCAGCTGAGTTTGAGCTCAGCTCATAAGCCTTTGAGCATGAGATTTCTGTTGTTGTTGGGGCTGGGGGTGATTTTTTGTAGTTTTTAAAGTCAAGTTCCTTCAGCAACTTCTTTTTCCTAAGCGTTCCAGGTTATTAGCCTTAATCAGTATTCAAATGCTAATCTGTAAGGCTATCTGCTGACTTAAAGGAAGGGAACACCTCACTAATAGCCCCAGTGTTTCCCTCTGCCTGCAGAAACAACCCCGATAAGGACAGAGACTCCAGCCATCTCCAAAGACACAGAGCCACAAAGAGCCCTTCTGATCGCTGCTGGCATCTGGCCTTCCCCTCATTAGCACATTAAAGCTGCTCTGTCCATCCCATAAGAGCCACTCTGTCCATTCCTCCCGCTTCCTCTATGGAGCCATTTATGGTGCTGCTCCTTTGAAACCCCCCTAGTTCAAGAGGCAGTAACCCCTTCCCAAAGCCCACAGCACAGCCAGTGTCAAAAATTCCCACTTACAGACAGGCACCCAATAAGTACCGGCATTTTGAACGTCAGAGGTAGACAGAAGACTCCCACATATTTTGCCTTGCCGAACTGCCCCTCCTAGGGAAACTCTTTTCCCAATCAGTATGTGGGCTGTCGGGTTTGGATTACAGGGCACTTACCATATCAAATCACTTCAAACAATTCCTATTTCAGAACAGGAGCAGCAAGGCTTGTATCTCCTAAGCTGCAAATTCTCAGGAGCAAGAACAAGGCAAGGGGGACACAGTTTTCCGATCCTGACTTTTAAACCTGTTAGGAAATGACACACAGACACTTTAAAATCATAATTGGACAGATTTCCAGTACATGCTAAATGAACTACATGGAAGCTTTTTGTCCTTTAGCTGATCTTCGCTCCTAAATCAAAGAATTTTAAGTGTACTATGGCAAGCCAATAAATAAATGTGCAGTCACTGAAATAAGTTGTTTGGAGAAAGGGAAGAGCATCTTTTTCTCGCGTTTTACAGGCATTTCCCTTATGCGCCCAAATTACTGAGAACATAGCTAATTTGCAGAAGTCATTTGCTTACAAAACGGCGACTGCAAGTAAGCTAATGAGAAAAGGAAACAGTGGACAATTTTTCATCACCTCATTTCTATATCCTCTGCCAGAATGCTTTCCTACAGGCAGATATGATCTTCCCACTTCCTCGACCAAAAAGAATAATACTAACAGGCACAAGAAAGCCAACCTAGTTGCTTTATCTGTGCTCTGATCTCATTTTCTTTGACTTATTTCAGAATGGTATAAATATTTTTACCTAAAAGGAGAACTATGGCTATCTGAATTGAATTCAGGCTCTTTTTTTCCACAGTCGCTGTTATTCTGGGTGGACTTTAAGAAGCTATTTGTAATTTTTAGGATTAAAAATCTCAAAGGAAGCAAATTCTTTTGTTTTGAAGAAGAAAGCGAAGCAACTGAAGGTCATGAATACTCACTCTTTTTCTGGATTCAAAAATTATCTGTTTGATCCTTGACGTGCTTTTCATTAAGGAAAAATGTCATAAATTATTTGGTTTGTTTGCTTCTCTGCTCAGTCAACTGAAAGATGTTTTTGCTTTGGAGCAATGAAACACATTGTCTCAAATTTATTATTATTCAGCTCCAAGTTCTTTTTACATAAAGTCCTATGTCTGATTTACTATGTAGGTGCACATTATTAGAAAAAAAAATCATTGGGTTACAGGTTTTGATACTTGCAGTGCCATTTAAACAGCTCTCATCTCTGAAGAGTTGGTAGCTTTGACATACAGTTCAAGTTCAAAGTTAGACAGCTGGTGGGCCAAACTCTTCCTCAACAAGTATTGGAGATGAATTGGGCCTGTAACATACTAAAACCCCAGAAGTTGTACTCAGACTGCACCCAAACAGCCAAGCTTTTTTTCAAAAGGAATCTAAATTGGTTTTCTTCATACAATTTTGTTCAATAAATCACTGCCTAGTTAAATGAATTACTCTTATTAGAAACATTCTTTTTTCTTCTTTTTCCTACGACAGGAATTAGACCATGCACTGGCTTCATGCACAAGGCTGAAATTTATTTGATAAAGTAAATAAGTGAGCAAAGAAGCAGAGAAAGAGTCACACTGCTCCATGGAAAGCTTCTGCAATTCACTAGTGCAGAGAACATAACTACAAAGCTATTTAAAAGATGAGATGGGACTGAATAGCTGAAATAACTCTTATTCCATTTTCTGATTCAAGTTGAGTATGTCTCTAATATTCTGATACGATTTTTAGGAAACTTCTGAGAAATACAAAATGCCATTTAGCAACTGGCAGAAGAAAAAGTCCGTGAAGACAACCTTTAAACAGCTAGATAAGGCACAGCTAGAATTTATAGCTAGTATTCCTTAAGGAAGTACTGAGAGATAGAAGTGGGCAAACCCAGAAAAATGTATGTGCCATCCAGCTGTCTAAAAATGTCCCTGTCAAGTAAAGCAATTCAGTAGCAGTGCCTTAGACATTTCTCTGGAGACCTGAGTTCGTTGACATGGCTATGGGTTTTTTTGTTTCCCAGAATACTCTCATTTACTTAGCTAAAATAACGTTGTCATAGTATCTAAAGGTATTAACTCATTTTGCTTGCAGAAACTTCCATTTGCCTTCCTTGTCCTGGTGCCCAGGACTACAGAGATAACGTCCATGTATGAGCAGCTATCTCACTTGTTGGCTCTCATTTAGAGACAACCTGCAAGAATCCCCCAAAGAGATTATTTGGCAACCTGCTCCCCCTGTGTTTCAGCATCTCTGTCCAGTTTTTCTGAAGAGGTGATAACCAGCCTTCTCAACGTGACATCTGTAATTTAGTTCAAAAGGCTTCGGGGGCCACAGGCAGTATTTGGCAGGTGATTCTCTGCCCTTCAGATCACCCAGGCAGTGCAAGCAAGGGAGACAAGCCCCTTCTCGTGCTGGAATACAGCCGGCTGGAGCAAGTTGAGACCCACCAACAGGTATCTCTGAAATATGCAGGTGCCGGGGCGGAGGCATGGAGAACTGCAGAACTCCAAACCACGTGATTTATTTTCTTGCTTCCCACTATAGGTGGGAGGCAATGCGAAGCAGGTGAGTCACTGCTTATTAAGTAGTCCTCTACAAGCAGACTGGGTTGGTGGAGTCCAACTCTGGCTTCACAGAAGTTTGGGGAAGCAAGCAACCAAGAAATCAAGCAGCCAACATTATTCTTGCTCTCCCCTGCAATACAGCAGGGCAGAGTCAGTCAGGGACCCCTGCTCAACAAATGTCACAAGGAAGGTACCAGGCAGGGCCCTGAAGATGGGATTTATGGACCATGGGTGTGAGTCACAAGCCCAAGAACATATGTGCAGTATGCAATCACCACAACATTTCTCCTTAATGCAACAGCAATTGAAAGCTTTCCTCTCCCAACTCAGAGCAATAGAATCATTAAGGTTGGAGAAGACCTCGAAGTCCACCATTAATCCAGCACTATCAGGTCCACCATTAAATCATGTCCCTAAGCACCATGTCTACTGCAAGGATAACAGCAAGTTTGCAGCAGGTCCTGTTCACCATCACTGGCAGCCCAGAATTTATATACAAACTATTCCAGTAATCTCATCATTTCGTTGAGCATCTCCAGTCCTCCATAATTCTGACTCTTCACTTTTGTGTCTTAATTTGGTTTCCTGTTACAGATAACTTTTTTTGGAGTGCTGTGATCACTGAAATAGATTTTTACAGTTAATCTGCCCTGCTTTCAGTGGTTCTCCCTCAAACACCCTGCAGGGGTTGTTCCAGAGATCTACTGAGTGAACAGAGAGGAGAGGTTGGAAGTTAAAATAAGTTAAGTTAAAATAATTGTTTAATTGTTGTAAAACAATTTTAATTGTTTTAAACGGTTTTAATTGTTTAAAATTGTTTAATTGCCTTTGAAGGCAATTCAGGAATCAGCAAGTGCTTGGGTGACCAAACTGCTACAAAGAAGGTGAGAAAGAAACAGTGTTCAGCTTTTGCCTGTGTCTGTCCCCATTCTCCTGCTGTCTTGTTTTCTCCCTAACCACACCAGAATCTGTTCCCCTCCCTGGGCACAGACGTCTTAGCAGGGCCTCGTGTGACAGAACAAGAGTTTTAAATTAAAAGATTTAAGGAAGAAATTTTTTACGGTGAGAGTGGTGAAACACTGGAAGAGACTGCCCAGAGACGTGGTAGATGCCTCATCCCTGGAAACATTCAAGGTCAGGTTGGATCTGACTCTGAGCAACCCGGTCTAGTTGAAGATGTTCCCGCTGAATGTGGCAGGGGTTGGACTAGGTGACCTTTAAAGATCCCTTCCAAGCCAAACCATTCTATGATTCCAACAGATACAATCAGGTTTCTGGCAGCCCCAGCTGTTTATTTTTATGTCTGTCTGTAGATCCCCTACTTTGTCTAGAAGAAAACAGAAGCACATGAGCTCAGCGCAATGAGTCAGTCAGGAACCTTTCACTAATGGGTCTTGAGCAAATGGTGCCCACAAAGTATAGACAGCACAGAGAAAAGTGCTACCCTTTTCCAGTAGGAAAACAATTGGAAATGCCAATGTTTGGATTGTTCTAATATCCTACTTCTTTAGGGATATGGCATACATATTTCTTCCCTTCCCTTATGTAACTGCATGCAATTGTTTCCATAGAAAATGAAAATATAAACATTGTGTCAGGATTCATTTCATGGTATCAACAGAAATACTGATGAAAGCCATGACATTACACAGACTGAGACAATAGTTCCTATGTAAAGTTGAAGGAAACTTAAGGAAAACTAACTTATGCAAAATATCCATTGACTGTGGGATTGGCTAAGAATTAAAACACCTCAGTAACAAGTCTTCTCTTTCTCCATAAATCACATAAATTTGGAAAAATTTTACTCTTAGTTCATGTCTGAGGAAGACAAAAGAACACATTCATGAAAAAGTGACTGAGCTCCTGTTTGTTAGGGTGCTTTTCCGGGCAATGGGAGATCTCATTTCTAGATTCAAGTTTATGAATCAGAACAGATTTGAACTTTGATCACCAGAGCCAATTTCTGCCCTTTTCCTCCTTAAAAACAAAACAAAACAAAAAACCCAAAACAAAACAAACCCACCACAACGTAGGTATTCTCATTTCAATCATATATAAAGAATAGTAAATGTCGATTTGACTCTTTATCTATGGCTGCATCACGTACGTGCATAAGCATGTATGAATTAGTCCGACACCTCCTAGCCGTAAAGACTGTGGTCAATTTAATTACTCCCCAGAGGTCATTATTACCGCCCTTGCACAGGAGAGCCTATTGCTTTTGTATCTGATCTGTTCACTACATATTTCTCTTGCTACCCCTGAGAAAATATCTCTTCTCTAGTGTCTTATTTCAGGACTGACATGCACCTCAGGATGACCAAGCAGAAGGAGAGTGCGATCTTGCAAGCACAGGACACCTTATAATGCACGGACGGTCAGGTTGAGGAATTGAGTGAGTTTTACTATACTGAGAGTTGCAAAATGAACAGGTACAAGAAGTGTGTAATTGAGTAGAGGCAGCTGTCACTTGTTTCAAGTTCTTTTCAACCCTTGCCATGCTAAAATAACAAAAGATAAATATTTCCTCTGTTACTGAAGCTTTGAATAATCCTTCTCGAATGGTACCAGTTAATTAACTTCATGTAATAGCGATGTCCTGAGAGCTAATAGCATCACTTCTTTGTAACAATACAGCACTTGTAGATTTGTAATTTCCTAATATTTAAAAGCTTGTAAGAGTCAACGACCTTCATCTTCAAACCTACCATCTCCAGCTAGAAGAGCTGGGTTTAGTAGCTCGTCCATATTACACATATCTGAAACCAAAGCTGGGACAATGAGGCCAGCGCTGGTACGCACCATCCCACTGCTGCAACTGCTCTGTTTAGCACGTAAGTCATTAGGCAGAAGTGATGGCTCCAGCTGGCTTTTCAGACAGGAGCTTCTTCTGGAGAAGAGCAACCAGTTAGGCACTGTATGGACTCTGTTTTGTAGTAAAAACCTCTGCCCTAATCAAATGCAGTGCTAAGAAACAAGTGGCAGCGAGGGGAGCGTAAAGGATTAACTAAGATGGTTCCAGTGTTTTCTTGTGCTTTCGGTGAAATAATTTACTCCGAGTCCCCTGCAGTTTTCCCATCTTTGCGCTGGCCATTCTGAGCCACACGCACGGGCGAACCGAGCGGCTCGCCTCCCGCCAGCAGCCCCAGCGTGCTGCTCCCTGGACACGCGAGCTGCTCGGGGTCGGGCAGAGATCCCACATGACGCCACCCGGTACCCCGGAGCATCGGGCCGTGCCTGGCCGCTGCCGGCAGACCCCGTCCGGGAGCCCCACGGGCCGCCCCTTCCCCGCCGCCCCTCTCGCCCGCCGCCCGCGCTCCAACTTCTCCGGCGGCGCCTCCACCACCGGCCGGGCTGCGGCAGCGGGGATGCCGGCTCCTTCCTCCCGCCGCCCCTCGCCTTCCGTGACGGGCCAGGAAAGCCGGAGCAGCGGGGAGGCGCGGGGGCTGCGCTGAGAAGGTTGTGCGTGTGGACACGGCAGGTGCGATCGGCACCGGCGGGGAGAGCGCGGGCTGGCGCCTCACGCCGCCGCCTCGGAGGCAACAATGGGCCGGGGAAGGCTCCGTGTGGTCTCTCCCTGCCCGCCCGGGGCTTCTGTGGGGAGAGGCGCTGCCAGCCCAGCCCAGCCCAGCCCAGCCCAGCCCAGCTAAGCCGAGCCGAGCCGAGCTGAGCAGAGCCGAGCAAGCCACCCTGCCGGCGCCTTCGTGCCCCGCCGCTCCACCCCGCCGCGGGAGCAGAGCCGGGTCGGGGCCGCTCCGACGGCCGCCCTCGGGACCTGCGCGCCCCAGGGCGAGCAGCACCGTGCTGTGTAGTCAGAGCCCCGCTCCATCCCCTGGCCTCACCTGTTCAGCACTTTCCTGATCCTCTGGCGCACGCTGGAGGAGGGCGCGGAGATGCCGCTCCTGCCGCCGCCACTGCCGCCCTCCGCCGGCAGGTTCTCGATGGTGGCCACGACATGGCTGGGCTGCGGCGGGTGGTGCGGCGGCGGCGGCGGCTGCGGCGGCGGGGGGTGGCGGTGCTGCCGGTGGTGCTCGGGGGAGAGCATCGCGGCGGGGCTGCGCCTCAGCGGAGAGCGGGGCGCATCCCGGCGGGAGGGCGGCGGGCGCTGCTGCCGCCGGCGCTGGCTCCCTCGGCTTCCGGGCAGCGCCAGACCCTCGCCCGCTCCTCCCTCACTGGGCTGCCATGCAGCGAGGGGCGGGATGCTGCCGCCGCCGCCAGCGAGTGCCGCTCACGGCCGACGAAGTGGCAGCAGTTTGGCGACCCTCCTCCTCCTCCCACACCCCCCGCGCCCAGCCGGTGCCTCCCCCCGGCGGAGCCGCCGCCGCTGCGCCGCCTCGATCCCCTTTGTTCCCCGCTCGCCACCGCCCCGCGCTCCCCTGGCGCACGGCTGCTGCCGCGGCACGGCGCGGCCCCGCACGGCGCGGCGACGGAGCCCCCTCGGAGCCCCTC